>JAHWFP010012297.1:0-59353 GCA_023313725.1 Lithobius niger | reverse complement strand
TGTACGTTTCGTTGTCAACAAAACAAATCAAAACAAAAGACGGCACCTGTCCTTGAAAAACGTTGTCAATAAATGCCGAAGTCATTCCGCTAGAGACAGTTTGTATTTTAATATCACTGCGAACAAAAGAATATTTTGCGCTATTTTCTTGTAGTGTTGTCATGTGAGATGCTAGAATGGATGGGGAGGGTCTAACCTTTTTTACAAACAAAGCAGCTGCTTCGATTTGTATTTTTGGTTTCAAAGTAGCAGCAGCAGCATTGGACAACTTAAGCGAAAATTCAGGCTTTGATAAAACGAAACGATACTTTACATTAACATTGCTCAATAAAAGTTTCGACAAGTTGCAGGCTTCAGTATGAATTCGCCCCATTAACTCTATACTTTTAGAATTTGCGATAGCAGTTTTCCTGTTATCTGCAGTATTCCACATGGCAGCTCCCAACTGACAGTCTTTAGCTGCATTAGAGTAACTGAGCAACGTTTGCAGGTAAGCTTTATATCGATAGGTGTCGCTACCTCCAGAAATCAGCTTCCCGTTGAAATAACAGTCCACTTGTGAAAAAAGAGATTGTAGAAATAGGTTAGTAGGCGTTATGAAAGCGCTCAATGCATCAGTAAGATCTTCTCCAGCGGCGCTTACAACTTTCAGTTTTAAATAAATACATGTTTGCGCCAAGTCCAAATAGTCTGCTGTTCCGTCAATCTGAAATTCTATAGTTGAACTAGCCGTTGCAATAGGGCGGTATTCGACATATTGATTGCGTTCTATAGACACTTGTGTTGGTGGAACTTCAAATATGTCCAATTCTGATTTCAAACACTCACAAGATGTAGGATGAATGAAAGACATTTTTGTTAAAAAATGCTATCTCGAACCACTTTCTTATTTTTCTTCTTCTTCTTCTTAGCTACTGTAACTGTTCGTCGTCTCTTACTAGTATTCCTCTTGGGAGAGTTGCGTCTTCTCTTGCGTCCACTACCAGATTGACTGAACCTAGCCTTAACATCGCCTAATATTTGTTCACCAGTCTCCTGTAACCTATTGTTTGCACTCTGTTCAAAATTTTTACCGGCAATTAAATCTTGTGCGATATTACTTCCGGTTCCTAAAGCTTTGCGTCCTAAATAGCTGCCGACTGAACGAACGAAAGGCATAGCATATTTAGATATACTAGAAAAAAGGTTAGCAAGGCCATGACCAGCCTGGAATCTTGCTCCTGAATAAACGTTTAAACCACCTGCTTGTCTTCGATAGTGAGCTGTATAAGGGCAACAGGAAGCCATTGTTTCGTTCACGACCTTTTCCGTCTGATGTGCAAAGTGACAATGGTGTGGCCTTGGGAAGAAAACGGTATTATATCCCCATAGGCGTCGCAAAATTTAATTTCTATTGTTTGCACGTTATGTTGTAACAGCGAATAATAATGGGGAGAAGTAAAAATAACGGACTGACTCGTGCCTGACTCTCCTATAACGTTAGTTATTCTTAACAATTGGGAGTAACTGTTGCCAACAGGCCTCGGATTTCTTAGATTTGTATAAATCCAAATATAATCTGGAAGGTTGTTATTATCGTGAGGCGAAGGATTAACTGCTGTGACGGTTAATTCAGCTCGAGTTTTATAAGAGATGCTTTTATCTAAAACAACTACAACACCCCCCATTGTTGCGAGACTTCCATCATCGCGATAGGGGTAAAGTGGCAATTGATTTGGTTCAAAGCCTAACCTGCGAGCCATACGGTTTCCCATTAATAATCGAATGTACAGATTAGTAGTTGGTCTTATGTCATTATGAATGACGTAACGTTTTATACTGCTATTGTAACTAATTCTAGGTCTTTTTCTCTTTTCGTAATCTGCATCATGAAAAGGATGTTCCTTTCCTTTATAATCTTCAAATTTTGATCTCCGAAACTCTGCTATTTCCTTATTTATCGCTTCTACGAGGTCACTAGTTGTGTCATAGCTGATACCACCGCTGGTGCATTTTAGTTTGTATTCAATGGCTGTAGGCATCATTATATCTAAATTTAAAACATTTAAGATTACATCGTCCTCGCCAGCTCTCATTACGAACGGTTTATAGTCCATTCTTAAAGGAAACTGCATCTCTACTAAGGCAACCTCGTATTCGTTTGAAAGATGAAGCATTTCTGGCAGATAATTTTTGTAATGAGCCAACGTGTTATCAGGATAGACATCAAAACTACCATTAGAGGGAAGTGTTATGTAGAGATTATCAAGTAGGTCCATCTTGAACGATATCTGTCACCCAACTATTAAATTGCGGACCCCACCCTGCCCATTTAACGTAAAAATGAGTCACACCTGCTACTTTTTTTTTCTCGACACACGTTCTATTCTGTAAACATTGTCTAGTTTTACAATAGGTTGCAGTTCCTGGCTGTAAAAGTCCCTTTTATGGGTTCAGATTGGTAGTCCTTTATCGTGTAAACAGGTGTTTTGTAACGTTTATTTTTAAATTTACTGGCTATTGTAAAAGTTTCCCCAGTCCACTTTGGAATGTACCCAGGTGTAAAGACGTGTCTGATTTTTGGTATGCGCACTAACTGACCTACCTTCAAATCATTGCCAGCACCATACAAATTTTTATAAGCTTCGCGTTTCTTTTTTCTATTTGTAATTTATGAAGGTCTAAACTTAATGCTACGATGAACAGAATTATTGTAAGAATTTACAATCTTATCTAAAACATCTACATAATTATATGAACCTGTATATGTAAACCAACGAAATATACGACTTTTCACCGTTTTTATTGTTCTTTCGGCGATTCCGGCTTTAATTGAGCGATTATAGGTGTGGTACCATTTAATATTAAGAGAGGGAAGTAACATTCTGACAGCTGCTGAGCAGTATTCTGAGCCTTCGTCGGAATGAAGGTACTCTGGTTTTTTATCTTTGAACAGTTTCTTTAAACCGGAAACCATAGCAGTTGCTGATTTGTTTTTTAAAGGAACAGCTCTGAGATATTTAGTTAACACATCAATTGCAATCAAAACGTATTGAAAATTGTTATTGAAAGGAGCATATTTCTTTAAATCAATGAGGTCTGACTGCCATATTTGATCTTTTCGATAAGCTATGAAAGGGTTACGCGTAAACTTGTGTCTAATGTTTTTATGCAAAGTATAAACATCTTGAGATTTTAAGAATTCGTCTACCTGCTTTCTACTAAAGCCATATTTTTTAGCTTCACCATACAACCTCTCTTTACCCCCTAATGACCCTGGAGAATTCGGGTCAGAGTAGATTTCTTTTAAAGTCGTCATAATCAGAAGTATTGACTATCATCAAACCACCCCAAATCTTTCTCAACTGGTTTCTTTGGTTTTGTATACTTTCTTCTTCGTGTTGCTACGCGACCTAATAAAGTATTAAGAGATTGCCAGCCTGGTAGTTTATTAGCAACACGTTTTGCATGCTTTGTGCGCGAGAACAAGCCATGCACTAAATCGGCGACATTCGAATTTTTAATAGGTCGTCCTTGAAATAATAACTCACCCCTTTCGTTCCAAGAAATGTCACCTTCTGCCAAACGTTCGGCTACAACCGATCTATAATTAATAGGAACTGTTTCTACCAATTCGTCAATGCTTGGATTTCTGGCCGATGCACCATCTTCACTGTCACTAGCCTCAGTCTGCTGTGGTGTTGATTGAGAAGTTGCAGCCGTTTTTAAAGTTGTTGTTGATGGATTTAAAGCGCTAGTGCTGTTAAATTAACTTGTAAAGGTTCCTTTACTTTAGCTTGTTCACGATAATTCAAGTAGCGCTGTAATATTTGTTGATACAACACAACCTTCTGATGGTCGTCAACATTATCTTGCTCTAAAATACTTTTCATTTGTTGGTCTAAATCACTGAGAGGTTTTTCAAAGGGCCTAACGCCGGGATAGTTAGTTAACATCATTTTTTTATACATTGTTAGCGTGAAAAAATACTACCCAATAAACTGATTACTGGAGGGATCAATGCACCAAGAAAACCTTCACCTTTTTGATTTAGGGTTTTTACTTTTTTTTTCCTGCTCACACGTTTCGTAGCTAACAACTTTAAAATACTTTTATATTTTCTTAACCTATTTTTTTGGTTGATACTTAAAGGTATTTTACCTCGTAACACATTCAGACAGCAGCTATTTAAAACATCAAGCACAGTAGGACATTGAGTAAGTAGGGTTTTTTTCACGGAGCGGTGAACCTTCTGCGATGCTAACAGCTCGAGGAGAGGTATGCACTGTTTAACTTTGTTCTTCTTCATTGTTTTATATAGACAATTGGTTGTTGAGATAAGATACAACTACGGTAGCGAAGAGAAGGATCCGTCGTTGCGTGAAGGTCTAACAGCAAATGAGTGAATGGGTTACGAGTTGCGTCATTATATACCGCACACAAGAAATTGGCACAACCTAATTGCGTCCCCAAACATTTCACTTGTGACAAATTACGTGGACTTTGTATCAATACAATGTAAGTCGAGCAGACAGAAATGGTTCTCAAATTTTTATGAAACATATTTTGAACCGGTAAAATACAAAATAAATTTTTGTGATGAAAGTATTTCACAAAAATATCAGTTATCAAGCATTTTTGACTTGTTAAGTCACACATTTTATCGTCGATTAAAACAATAGTGGCTTGGTTGCAGTCAATAGCTTCTATCATTGCATGATCCACTGTTTGAGAGAATACTAACGGTATGCAGCAATTCTGTTTCAAACGGTCGTAGGCTTTTTGCCAAATATCATGTATTTCGAGACATTGGGTAGGTTTTGGAGTAATTAAGTCACAACTATTTAAAATAAGGTCAACCGCAAATTCCGTCTTCCCCGAATTAGGCTGTCCTGCAATGACCATAGCAGCTGGAAGACGCAACCTACAATCAACGCACTCCATTCTTAAAATAACAACAAAATAACAATTTAACAGTATTTATACTATTTTTAATCTGCACGCATTTTACGATACCAATTCAGATATGCAATGATAAAAGGGAACTGAGCAGAATATTCAAACAGAAAAGAATCAAATTTAAAGTCAGTATGCAAATATGTTTCACACCATCTAATGAGACGCATCTCGAAACACAAATAATTCAGTTCCTTAGGTTGCAATAGTTCGAGCATTTCAGGATCTTTTTTACACATTTTCGTAATCCAACGCTTTCGACTTGTTTCACTGATGAGCGCACACACAGTATAGTTTGTAGAGAGTTCAGTCAGTTTTAACAAATTCAACACTTTCTCTCGCGATGTTCCACTCTTGAAACGCAAATAATTGTTTCAAGCGAATCTATTTACACCCAAAGGAAACGTGATCTGGCTGGTTGTGTATTTCCCTCCAACAGCATTGACTCCACTCAAAGAAGTCGAAAGGTCAGACGACGTAGAAAACCATGCTTATCATTGCCTCCTTGGGCGAAGAAAAAGAAAAGAAATAAAAAAAATGCTGAGACGTGTCCACTGATCGATTTAATTTATACAGAAGAACGTAAATAGTTTCGGGTTTTTTTATAGGCGACTGCTAATACGTCGCCGTAGCAAGCAGCTCTACAGAATAGACCATCAATAATGGGTAAAAAATTATGGTCAGTGCTGAACAAAAAATATTCACAAGTTTCGTTTCCCTTGACTGAACAGATCCTCAATTATCTCACTCTAATCATTAAGATAAAAAGGAAAGTGAAGCAAAAATAAAAAAAAAGGCTGAGCTGAACAGAAAAAATAAAAAAAAATAAAATAAAAAAAATAAACCTAACGAAAAATGATCCAACAGACTGCGTAATTCTTGCTGCTAAAATATTAAGACGAAAAAAAAATAAAAAAAGTTTTAAAAAGCTTGAAACATGTTAACTAGTCGACCCACTTTTAAACAGAAGAACGAAATTGGTCTTAGAATTTTACAAGATGCATAAGCGAGAGACAAGCCAAAGATTCGAATGAGGAAACCTCTGGCAAACCTTGGTCTAGCAACTCCCAACAGTATTATTAACATTTTAATCAAGTGTACGGTAAATAGATTGTGTTTTACGGTATTAACCGTTGGACACCTTAACTACAAGATTATCGTATCAGAGCAGAGGACTACATACGCACGATCATCCAGTCACTGGCGTGTGGTTCCCGCCCGCAACCATGTAGTAGACGGTCGTAGCTGCACCTGAGGATAGAAGAGTTGTTAAATGCATGCAATCATATCGATCCATGACAATAAGATGTAATTTCGTCGTTAGTCTCAAGCAGCAAACCCGAGCATTCGAACTAGGAAAACTCCCTACTTTCATTCTCACTGTAGACATCTCGTTCACCTGCTTTATTAGACGAGTGGCCCCGAGCAATGGTGTTATTTGTATCGAAATTACACCATAGCTCAATAGATAGAAGCATAGATAAATGTGTGCAGTTGTATCAATCCATGACAATAAGATATAATTCCACTGTTAGTCTTGCTCAATTGATAAAAGAGTTGTTAAATGCATGCAGTCATACCAATACATGACAATAAGATGTAATTTCGTTGTTAGTATCAAGTGGCAAACCCGAGGATTTGAACTAGGAAACCTCCCTACTTTCATTTTCACTGTAAACAGCTCGTTCACCAGATCTACAAGGCAAGTGACTCCGAGCAATGGTATTTTTTGTGTCTAAATGACTTAGTGGTTATACCACTAAACTTGTCTGTTCATGTGTGTTGTGTTTGCATCTTTCTAAGCAAGCACAGACGTCTAAATTTTTAACATGAAGCAATAGTACATAACTAGACGATGCTGACTGTGGTACCGCCCTACCTCTCCCATCTGAAGCCAGCCATCTATTTGACCGATCATGTTCGACAACATACGCATGATTGGCCACTCACTGGCGCGCGGTTCCCGCCCGCAACCGTGTGGCCCCGGCGCTACTTGGACGTGGACAAAAAGTACAAAACTGACGCTTTGAAGGTAACGTTTGCCGCCCCTAGTAGTGGAACACCCCAGGCTGGCTAGGTTTCACACACAGCTAAAAATGGCAAGTGTGACATGTGTTTGTTGTTTGTTGCCTCCAATTATGGTAGGTTCCCACACAAACCCACCCCGGATCCGACTCACCCATCCAGGGCCACGACCTCTGCCCCGACCACCCGCCGGAGCATTGTGGCCGCCCCCAGGTTTGCCCTCCCCACCCCCTCCCCCCGCCCGCGCGAGCTGTTTTTAAAGTTGTAGTTGGAGGATTTACACCATTGGCAGTAAAACTAACTTGTAAAGGCTTGTAAAACAGATTCTTGTGATGAAGGCTTTTTCCCAAATATCATATATTACGAGGCATTGTGTAGGTTTTGGAGTAATCAACTCTTGATTATTTAAAATAAGGTCAACCGCAAACTCTGTCTTCCCCGAATTAGGCTGTCCCGCAACAATCATAGCAGCTGGACGACGCAGCCTATAATCAACGCATTTTTCAAATAACAATAAAATAAGAATTCACCAATATTTTATACTATTTTAATCAGTATGCATTTTACGATACCAATTCAAATACGCAATAATAAAAGGGTAGCGATCAGAATATTCAAACATAAAAGAATCGAATTTAAAGTCAGTACGTAAATATGTTTCACACCATCTAATGAGCCGCATTTCGAAACACAAATAATTCAGTTCTTTAGGCTGTAGTAGTTCGAGCATGTCTGGATCTTTTTTACACATTTTTCTAATCCAACACTTTCGACTTGATTCATTCACGAGTGGGTAGATTTTGTAATCTGTAGAGAGTTCACTCACTTCTAACAAGCGCATCACTTTCTCTTGTGATGTATTGTCTTTAAAACGCAAATAAAGCCATAAATGGTCCTTCAGTTGTGATTCAGCATGCGATTCTAACTCATATTCTCCGCTAAAAAGTGTCAATGCTGTGAAAGATTGGCCTCTTGCAAGCAAATTGTTGGAAACGAAGCATACTATTCCGTAAGCTTCGCATGTCTCACTTTCTGCACGATCCATCCTTCCTCCACAACAGACTGAATGCTACTGAATTATTTTATTCGATTTAAGATCTTTAAAACAGACACAATAAAAAAAAACTCACCCGATAACGTGTATCAACATTTTGTTCCATTATTTAACCTTTGCTTTCCATTTCAAATTTCAATTTTGTTATTAAGACATCGACGGCAGGGGTCACCGCTCTCAACGTTGCAAATGAAGTGGAATTTAAATTGAATGTTTTTCCCTCTGCATGTTGGAAAACAATGTATTTTTGCTTGTTTTCGATGGCTAAGTAGATTAATATTTTTCCTTCATCCAGTTCAATGTGTGTCATATCTCCCTCAATTGCATTTGATTGTACGATGTCAAAATTGTCTTTAAACATTCTCCATTGTTGTAGTGAGAATGTAAAACCGTTTTGGGTTGGAAAAAACTTCAATGATGCTCTATTGTATTCTCTCAGGTGAACGAGACTATTTCCAGCATAGATGCTCACATTCACAAATGCATGGTCAGTAACGCTTAGCGGGAGCGACATTGTTGGTAAGATTATAGAAGCAGAAGCCATTTTTTACTAATAAAAAAAAGAGAGAACAAAGCCATATTAGTCTTTATTCTCTTTTTTTAAAATACTAACGTGATAACATATTTAAAAAAAACAGTTGTAAACTTACATGATTTCAAGTTGAAGACTCGGCTGACACTTTGCAGGCAAATTGAAGACCTGGAGAGGTGTGTGAAGTGTTCACGAAAAGCTTTCTATTTTTATAGAAAACCTCTAATCTCTTAAAATCGTGAGTCGGTAATGAGCATTTTTGCTTGTCATGTATGAGTCTACAACATTTTAACTGTTTCTTTACTAAATCGGCCGACGACCTAACTAAAACTTCGTGTATCATTCTTCCCTTTCGAGGTATTTGTCCCCAAAATTAAGATTAGAGATGGGATCATTCATCTTCACAACCTCTTCTCAATGTCAGTAGAAGAAGAAAAAACCGTGACGTCATCACGTTCCACTGAGGAAAGATTTATCGCAACTCAGCACAACCTCACTGAACACTGAAACTAACGGAAGAAAAAGTAAGTACTCTTTACACGCATTTTATTTTTTACGTATAGTAGTAATATTATATAAAAAAAAAATTAGTAGTCTACAAATGAATAATAAATATCAGCTTTTACAATGCTATGAAAACCATTTGGTTTTCTGAAATATGTTGAGATTTCATCAACGCTAAAAACTTCTAATTTCTTGTCTTCCTGGACTAAAATTGGTTCACTCAATTTTAGAGTTGCGAAACGTTCAAAAGCTTGTTTTTCTAACATCATTTCACGATCACCAAGCACCAATTTAATGAGGAAGTTAGTTCTGGGATCTTCAGAAAATACAATCACTTCTTCTACAGCAATTTTCTTCGTTGTAACAAAATCATTTTTCCATCGTTTATTAGCTAACGCTGGTGTAGTGTTTGTAAAAGTTATTGTTTGTAGGTTCTTGGTTTTTTGAGCATCAACATAACGTTTTGTACAAACATCATTTTCATCATTTGGATCAGATACGTTAACAATACGTTTCTGATTGGCACTAAAACAGTTCAGATTCGAATTAAACGATATGAAATTCTCATGTGCATAACTTAGATTGACAGCGTCAGCTTCATAAACAGGTGTTCCTAGATTAGCGATACGATGACCTTTCACGTTATAGTCCATATTTTCTTCTGGGTCAGGTTGTAAATAGTCACTTGCTTGAAAAGCTTGAAACGTATACTTTTGTTCGTGTAAGATGTCTTCTTGGACATCTAAACGAGTATTCAATTGTTCCTTTACTCGTCTTAAAGCACTATAATATTCTTCAGAATTTTCGTTTATAGCTTCATTACAAACAGTAACTGTCTGATTTGACAATTTTTGAACGAGATCACCCAACTCACTTACAGTATGTTCAATATCAACATTTTCTAAACTTGTAACTTCTTGACGTTCCATCTTCCCGTCTCTGAAGTGAACTTGTCGACTCATTTGCTCGAACAACAGACAGTGAATGAGCTTGTCTCGTCTCCGCAAAGCATTTTAAATCTTTTTCCTAATCACGTGATTCTTTTTTATAGATGCCAAGCACATGGTTTACCAATCCTGAGACGGGAGAATATGAAATGTAAGTAATCTAAAAAACTAAAAAGTTGTAAATACCTTTTTTAAAAAAAAAATCCTTTTTTTAAACAAAGTATCTTTTTTTTTCTTTAGTATGCCATTAATTTCTATAATTCTGCTCGGATTAAGAAATTTATTAGAAAGAACCGTTGAAAGGTAATCTACTATAGATTTAAAAAAACATTCTTTAAAAAGGTATTGTTCTATTAGCTAATTCTTCTACTTCTTTACAGTGGTGGAAGAAAAAGAAAACGGGTTGCAAATGAAGAGGAGGAAGGACCACAATCGAAAAAAATTAAAAAAATCTAAAAAATAAAATAAAATATTTATACGAAATTAAAGAAAACGTCTACTTTTGTATGTTTTAAATATTCTGTCACATGCGTACTATTAGAAACAACAATAGCTTGATCAGGTTCGATGAAAATGTCATTCTTCGGAATTTCTTTCATTATTTTCAAGTAAGTGGGTTTGTGAAACGTAAATGGATTCTTTCCAAAATCCACTCTAACCATTAAATCAACATTCTCTTTTTCACAAAACAGCAAAATTCTCGTCAGTTTTGCTTTTCGTGTCATAACAAAACTGTATAAGTGTCCGAAAGCAAACCAAGGTTGATTCACCTGTGCGTTAAAATCGAATGACACAAATAAATTATTTGTGAAATCAGCAAAAAAAGAAAAAGAAATCCAGATAACGAAGACGGACCAACCCCCCCAAAAAAAGAAAATTAATGTAAAAAAAAAATTTAAATAAATGTAAAGAAAACGTCCACTTTCGTATCTTTTAAATATTCTTTCACATACGTACTATTAGAAACCACAATAGCTTGACCACCGCTTGAATCCGTCTGTAGTGCACATCTTTTTAAGTTTGTAACTTCTTCTTCAAGTAAACTATTACTAAGGGAAGCCTCCATTATTCTCGTTTCAAAAGTATTTTCAAGTTCATTCTTGGTATCCAGCACATACTGTCTTATCTCCCCGCTCGTATTGCCAACCATATCAAATAGCAGGTTTATGACCGAAGTTGTAAATGTTTGTATACAGTCGCTTAACCTCATAATTGCCGTCTCATTAAGACAGACGTTAAGTGCACGGTCTGACATTTTTGAAGCGAATGGACTCTGAGTTGATTCTGAGTTGGAACGCGTAACTTTAGTATCAGCGCAAAATTTTTATTTTTATTTTTGTTTACCACTATCAATTTACACTACACTTCTTCCTTCTTCTTCTTCTCAACACGTTGCGTCATTATTTATTTGTTCGTTGTTATCTTGATAAGTGCAACTAGATAGCTAGCTCTTAAAAGATGGCGAATGCACAGGGTTGCAGTCTTTACAGTATAATGTTGACAAAAAATGCCTTCGCATATCTGAGGTTGAAAGTAGATCAATTTTTGGCAGAATTGATGATGTGATCATTTTTAAAATACGTATCACAACAGCAGGATCTACTTTTTCCTTAAAACGAATGAACCAGTAAAGCTCAATGTCAGAACTACCGACACAATATGACTCAATCGAATATACATCCGCATAGTAAGGTATTGTACTTACAAATATTTCTTTAGTGAGTCTAGTTTTACCATATTCTAAGACAACACCGTAAACATCGCTCGATCCCATCTGTAGTATTTTTAAAGTTATCTTCCCAAGAAGGTTTAACACACGAACTTGAAGGTTTCGTATAAACAAACGAACTTGAGAGAAAATCAGTTTGTGTAGCAGCATCCATGTCTAGCGTTGAAATAGAAGGATTTTTAAAAGAAATATTACTTCATCTTCGAACTTAAGTTTTGTACCATTCAGAAAGAGAGTTTCTTCACGTCTTATAGAGGAAAGGAACGCTTGCCTAAGATAATTTTTCTTCTATCACACGATTTTCTCGCACAATCGCAGTAATAACAAGTCGCATCGGGGTAGAGCACACATAATTCGAGCAGGTCATCGCTAATATTTCCTCTCGGAAATGCTTGTACAAAGGGACAATGTGGACTCCACCTCTTGTGATCTATCATGAGGTTATCTTGCGGTACAAAATCACCCAAGCGAAAGTTGCAATAAGCACACATCACTAAGTCGTTCATTTTAAACTTGCCATCGTCTTCTTTCCCACATCTATAAAATCCAGACTCAGCCAATTTTCGTGCTGTCAAATTATCAACGTGTGACCACCTACCAACAAAAGTTGTTTCACGGTCTGAAGGTGAATAAAGACGTCCTTCCCTTAAAAATGTTCGTTCCATTCTAAATGATGCTGTGACAGCTTACTATTCTCTTTGAATGTCTAGACGATAAGTTAATAACCTCCCGACGAGTCCATTTTACCATCCGCCCGGAGGGTAGAGCGCTCCAATCAAAGAGCTAATTACGCAAATAATAAACCTTCATTTTATTTCCAATTCCTACCACCAGAAGGCACGTAGATTTTAAACGACTAAAAATAATTCCCACCACTCATTTTTTCGTCGACTGGTGGCGCGAGCGTCGGTCACGTGATCGACTCTCGACCAATCAGAGGGAAAAAAACGACTTATTTTTCTTCCACTCTGAATGACAACACGATAGGTTAGTAACCTCCATTTTTAGTTCCAATTCCTACCGCTCGAAGGACGACCGGAAACGTCCTCCGCTCACGTGACCGACTCTCGACCAATCAGAGAGCGAGCAGGCCTTACATATTACTTACAACCGGAAGCCATCTTTCTTTCTAACTCCAACCTTCAAAGGAGGTAGACGCCGCGCAAAATTTAATAAAAAAAGTGCAAGTCACTATAAAAATGCATAGTCATACTAACACTAACCCAATACGTCATCTCATCTGTGACGTCACAGATGAGATGATAAGAATTAGTATTGTAGAAAGTAGCCGAGCTGGCGTAGATACGGGCAAACTACACTACTGGGCTCTCGTACCTATTTTACATTTAGCAACTAGCGCAACGCTCAGATCGCTGCAGTAGAAAATTGCTTTATGAATTAAATATGAACTTGTACACACGAAGTTTGAGAGAGGACCGAAATTAACGAAACAATCGCTCGCTTTTTCCAAAGGGGTTTTCATGCTGAAACTGATCAACATGAAACTGTTTTCATGCACAAATTTCTTCGTAGATGCGTCACTCGGCAAAGTTGGTTCGCTTAGGTTTCTAATCTGTTTGTTCGCGGCATTAAAGTGCTCTTTTCGATCATCTAGTACCAAGCAACTGTTGTTGACAAATGCTTTAGTAACAGCATCATTTGCCAAAGTAGCATCGCTAAATTTCCAATCTGCTTGTGGGTTGCGTTGAAGTACAATTTTTGATCGTTCTGTAATAAGCAATTGTTGTCGATAAATACTTTAGTAACAGAATCATTTGCCAAAGTAGGATCGCTTAAATTTCTAATCTGCTTGTGGGTTGCATTGATGTAAACTTTTTGCTCGTCCTGTAATAAGCAATTTCTGTCAACCTATACATTCGACACTGCGTCAGCAGCGTGCCTGGGAAAAGCAATGTCCTTAATTTGCTTCTTCTTAGCGTAAAACTTCCCGTCAGCTCCATCTTAGTATAAAGCATTTTGTTTGATGCTAGAAACGGCGGAAGCCAACTCATCGCTGAGATGAGTAATAGCAGGAGGCAAGTCGCTTTTATGTTTCTGAATTTTCGTTTTCAGAGTATCGAAAACTGGCTATCGCCAGTTAGTACTAAGAGAAAAAATAAAAGTAAATGTGCCAAGCAACTGCACCTATTTTTAAATTTTGTGTCTTTTACAATTCTAGATTTTAATCACGGGTTCGGCACTAGTTTATGGCAGTGTTCATAGTAAATTTGACAGATTTTTTACACTAAAAACCCCTGACTTTGGTTTAAATCAATCTGACAATTTGTTTTTACATGTCATACATCTCATAAATTTATTTTTTTAATGTCACTTCAAGATCAGTTAATATATAAAGGCTTGTTGTTTTGTAAAAATAAACAAAACTTTACCTACCTTCTGTAGGAACAAAAATTGTGCGGCCAATCTCTCCATTTTGTGGCATACGTAAGAAAAACGTAAATAGTGCATCGATTAGGTGTTCCAGGCACGACTTTCATAGAAGGTCATATTTTGTTGGAGCTTAGCGAAACGTAATTAAATCATCGTTTAGGTTTTCCCGGCACGTTTCAAGCAGATAAAGGACGATTTTGTACTATTTTGTACTATTTTGTACGATTTTGTACGATTTTGTACTAACCGAATTAAATCTTCACTCTAGTACCGTTTCGCATCAAAAATCCGTGGGAACACATGTATAAACTTCTCAAAATTATTCAAAATGACGTAAATGAATTGCTTTAGTTTGGTGTCAATTCAAAATTGAGCCCGTTTTTTTTTTTAATATAGCAATAGCGTTAATTTTTTCCAAATACGAATAAAATTCAGCATAAGGGGGGGGGGCGATGCTTGTCATTGCTTTTGATGGAAAGACTCGCCAAACTGTTTTGAACCGAAAAGACCTGACTGTTGGTTCATGCATCTGGTAATTTTTTCAGTCAGTAGGCTGTCAAAAATCTAACAAGTCACTTTTTAATACCGATCAGTTTTTTCATGGTACGCGATGTGCGCAATGTTAAAAATAGGCACATGGTGACAAACTAGGTACACCACCATTTAGGAGGGGAGGAGGGGGCCCTCAAATAGGAGGATCTACAGGAAGAAAGGAGAAGGCCTGCAGAGGGGAGTTGCTCAAAAGGGCTTGCTTTCCGCCAAATCCCTTACTACCAGAGTGGTCATTTGAGGTCGTGACACGCTAATTCTTTTTGGTTAAAGATAAATTTTGACCATTTTTTTTAAATAAGCACATGGTGACCACCATTAAGAAAAAAACCTGCGAAAAATAGAATTGGATAAACATGACAAAATGCACGGGTTTACTGCAGGGCCTGTTCAAAAGGGCCTGTTATTCTTCAAATTCCTTACTACTGCAGTGCAAAAGATTAAATCGTGTTGAAATCGGGAGCAATGACCCACCTGACAAAAATTAACTCGTGTAGGAATGCCAGCCAAGCTGCTTCCAATGCTAAATCTGACCCTCAATAACATTGTAAATGTGTTACTACTAGCTAGCTAGCTAATTCGCTCATCCCCATGTTAAATCACATAGGGTGATTATTCATCGATACCGAGATAAATGAAGGCTTCCAGCTATGAAATTGGACGAATGGGTGCAGTACAATACGAAGAGCCTACCTTTTATGGTTTGCAGCCTGGGGGGGGGGGGGCGAAATGGGGATAGCGTGGGAGGGCGCGTAAGTACGAAAATATTGTTATAACCATTGTTAGTATTTTCGGCATCAACTCTCATTGGACGGCGAAAGTTCGGACAATGAGAACGTGGATACTGACGTGCATGCCTTGACACACACTAGTGTATCACGATAAAACTAAACTAAGTTGCAAAGAAATTGTATTCACGTCCAAATCACGAAAAATAAACCAATTGTAAAAACAAAGCAAAATAAACAAAGCCAAAAACTGTTTAAAGGCCACCAAGTTGATAGTGGTTAGTGAAATCAACATACCAAAACTAACTATATAAAACAAGTCACAACAAAATTAAAACCAACCCAAAACCTGTAAAGAGGTGACTAAGTTGAGAATGGTTCAGCCTATAAGCAGAAGGTAATAGCAAATTGTTGAAAACCAATTTCTTGTGAATGTGGCACTTTATAGTACACATCTGCACAGTAGTGGAGTTGAGTCAATACACAATTAAAAAAAAAGTAGTGATATCATATCAAAAACCAAATCTGGTAAAAAGGGGCCGCCAAGTTCCGAATGGTTCAGCCCTTCAAAGGAGTGATATCAACACACCAAAACATTCGCCAAGTTAATGGCACCGACTAATACTTTGATGATGGTAAAATGAAAACTAGAACATTGCTACTTTCGGTAGCAATGTTCAAGTTTTCATTTAACGTCCAAAGTATTATTCGGTGCTTATTATTAAGTTAGCAAATGTGTTCGTGTGTCGATATCACTCCTTTGAAGGGCCGAACCATTCGGAACTTGGCGGCCTCTTTTACTAGTTTTGGTTTTTGATATGATTAACATTGCAAGAATGGTAAAGGACGTCAATCCGAACATTTTACTTTTCTTTTCATGGGAGAGTGGAACAACTTTGGAAACACAAGATAACTCACGTTCGGTATGGTGGTTATTTGCACGGACGAGCGGCCAATAATATAAGAAAAGAGATGGGGAGCATGGAATTCCGATCCCACGAGCCCAGAAGGCTTTTGAGGAGCCATGGAATCAGCATTCCACCTCGAATGCCAGGTTCTCTAATCTAAGAAGCGGTTTTGGGGTGGATCGTTTTTAACTGGCAATCACAAACAAGTATGTAACAAACAGAATAGAAAATAGCATAATGAAACAATACTTTGCCCTGGAATTGGAGTTTTTTCTATGTTTCAGGAAATAAAGGGCTGTAGCGCATCATATCTCCTGTCTCTCTCTCTCTCCTTTCGTCTCTAACTGACATGGATCACGGTAATTCAGGAACTATCCATGGGAAAACACTGGGGAAGTACGGTACTAGGGCATTCCTAGTCAACACTCTAGTCACCCGTTGTCTTCATATACCCCTGTCTGAGGAAATTCAACTGGCGCCGTCAAGGTTGCAAATGCTTCGGTGCATTCCTGCTTCCTAAAGGCAAAAGTTATTTAAAGCTGTGGCTTCATTAACCAGCTGCTTTAGGCATGATCCAAAAAAACAAGGCCTGACTAGGAAATGGCGACCAGGCCTAACTATCAGCATGGTTTTTCAATCAGGCACAGGAAAAATATGCCTTCCATTCAGCATTCACAGAAAACAGAAGAAGAAGAAAAACAGAGCATAAACGAGAAGTGAAGGGGAGAGAGTGTTTGAGCATGAGAAAAGAGTGCTACAATACAATCCTGGGACAATACATTGCATTGGTAAATGGTCTTGCAACAATCAAGTTGAAAGGAGGGACATTGTAATTATCACATTCAGTCAAGTTAGGAATATAAGAGTTGACTAACAATATACTGTTAAGGCCATGCCACACCGCACCGTTTTGTCTGGCATGTCCGTCGTCCGATGCCTGAAATGTAGCCTGCGGGCACAACGCAGAGCCTCCATTGCGTCTCCGACTCGTTTCGGAAAGTTTCATTTTCCTCCGGTTGACGGATGGTTGCAGTTGTCCGTCAGCTAATCAATATGCTTAGCGCGACATGTGTCTTTCTCTTGGCGCTGGAGACGAAGATGGCGACTCCACACCAGACCATCGAAAACTACCGAAAAATTAAAGCATAATTCTAAATTAAGTGTACATTCCTAGTAGCAATAAAAGCACTCGCCCAAAATGGTTTTAGTGGCACGAATGACCCCACTTCAATTCGTACCTACAGTTTTGCATTTGAACGATTTTACTTGGGAGAGGTCAGCAAGTGTTCTTGGTGGACAGATGTGTTCTCCGTTTTTCAGCGTTGCTTTTCAGGAGACGGAGCCGGACAACGAAGACAGTGACGTTGTGGTGTGTACGGTCGTTTAGAGCAGTGCTACAAACGTTGTTGACATGTTAGCATTGTCATTCCAGCAAGGAGCCAACAAATAATCACCTTAAATGAAAAACAGGCAAAGTTGAAAAACACTTAGGCTAAGGACGTATCTCCAATATTACGGAAGAAGCAACTACAGGTAAGGAAACTATCGGGGCAGAGGAATAAAATACTGTCACGTTATGTATGTAGCTAGTACTTTTACCATAGGCGTTTATGTTCACCGTGTAAAATCATTGCACATAATAAATACGACTAAACAAAATGTTTCAGCACTTGGTTCATGTGCCTCTTTCGATTGATGCCAATTTCGGTGCCAATACTGGTGCACAAAGCTGGTGCGTTGCTTGCATTCAGGGCATGTGTGCGGCACGAAAGGAGCTTTTAAACGCTTACAGACAAGCTTGTAGTTAAAGCTTAGTGTGTGCACGAGGATTAAAAAGCTTACCCAACAATCTTTCACATTGCAAATATTTTTGTTTATTTTTAATTTATGTTTTTTTTGTTTGCTTTGTGGGTATCGTTTTAATTTTTCTTTGAAACAATAATTTGCTGGTAGTTATTTTTTTCATTGAATGTTTTAGTTCATATTTTTTAGTTAAAATTCATTGAACTTAAGTATAAGAGACCATCACATACTGCAAAAACCAGCAACAACAAAAATTGGTATTATTAAAGTGGCTCAAATAACAAAACCAGCTGTTCACCCATAAAAAATCGATTGGGTTCATTATAGGAAGCACCGGATGCACAGTAAAATTTTGAATGTTTAAATTCAAAATTTTTGTATTTTTATACTTTAATTAAAATGTTTAATTCATAAAATTTTTTACTTTAATATTTTCTAGTTTTAAACTGTTTATTATCAGTTATTTTATTTTGATTTTATTTAGAAAATTTAAATGATAAAATCATTTCGAGGTTCCGTAGGGTGACATCATGTCAGGGTGGGGGGGGGGGGGAGGTTAGGTGTCCACCTTGTAAAAAACACCATCCACATTACGTGGAATTTATGTATAATTTGATAAAATTTACACACCTTGATCAACAACAACACAAGAATTTACAAGGCAGAATTTACACATCCAAGGGTGGCATGACGTGTGGACCCAGTGGGGTGGAAATGACCGCCATTTTAAAAACATCATCCACATCACGTAGCATTTAAACGTATGTTGGTGCAATTTAAACATCTCAACTGGAATTTGGGGATAAAAAACCGTAAACATGGGGTAGACATCCAACATTAAAAAAATTAAGTTTTTAATTTACCAGTTGGAGAACTTAATAAGGAGGAGATGGACATCAATACTAAAATAAAAACAGGCAGACATCCAGGTGAAGACCAGGCATGTATCCAGGTGATATAGTTTAATGAGGAATTTTACCAGTTGTTCGCCTGGATTTTCAAAATATTAGTTTGATAGAATTTACACACCCAGACTGGAGGATGATGACACAGAGAGAGTGTCGTGGTGTGAGTTCACTAGGGTGGGTGTCCTTGGGTAAGGTCACATGTGTTGGAATGACCTCAGGGATGGTGTGTGTTGGGATTAGATCACTTAAGGGGCTAATAACTTTAGTTCTGGCCACGTGACGATGACATTACTTATATTCATGGGAAAATGATGCTGCTTCTTGTCATGTGTGGAGCTGATGAGATAACTTCTGGCCACGTAGGAGTGATGTGTGTATGTCTAATACTTAATATACCCTTATCTCCTGATGGTGTTAAACTTCAGCTCTATTGCATGCTATCAGGAAACTCTCAATCTTATTGGCTTTCAAGAGGCCCTCTGGATCCAGGCGAAATGAGTGCTTGAAGTTTTTTTTCGTTGAGTTGTGCACATCTTCTCTTCTATCAAAATCAGAAGAGTTCTAAGTCGTTCTCCCACAGGTCAGCACTAGGTCTGTTGCTAGGCAATCTGTTGCTAGGGTTGGTCACTTTGCTGCCTTGCACACGTTGGATCCAAACTCTTAGGATGCAGGACGGACTACTGCCAGGAATGTATGCAACCATGCAGCCGGGCACCACCCCGTAGGGAATGGTCAGGAAGACAACCTCCGTGTTAGTCTCCATGTGGGAGCTCTAAAACAGAAGTCCTCACCATGATATTGTGTAATTTAAAGTTAATTTGACTTTGTGCAGTATACTAGGGGAGTTGTTAACCTCCACTCAAGAGCATTGGTTGAGCAGGTTAAAGTGAAGTTTGAAAATTTTAAAATTCGTGTTATAATTTCTAATACTTGGAAACAGGCTTTGGGCCTAGTGTAGGTGAAGCAAACAGAATGACTGTATTTCAGATTTATATTTAGTGTTTATTTTAATGACTGTACCATATTTGTTAATGCTCCTTAAAAACCTGGGGGAAAATGTTCACTCGGCTAAGTTTGGACTCTTTACCTTTTGGTGTGAAGTACTGCAGCTGTTATTTGCAGGCCTTAGTCTTATTTTAGCATTTTTCTTCAAATAGCCCAAAGCTACGTAAGTGGCCCAATACCCACGGTTCAAAACCAAGGGCAACATCCAGTATAACAAATGTTAATGAGGTCGCGTGACCGAGCAACAATCAATCAGAAACAATCATGGATCTGAAACAGGAAAACTCGTTGCCATAGCAACCGACTGCAGGTGCCACTTTCGAATTTGAAAAGGTTTTAAAATAAGAAGAACCTGTCATCATATCATCCAATTGTCTACTACCAGTGTCACTTTCGGTATATAAGTAATGTGCAGTACTTGCCGAATCAGTATATAAATTACTGTTTCATAAAAAGCAATCATGGATCAAGGTCAACGACATCGTGAAAGTGTTTGGTGTTACCCGAAGTATTAATAATCCTAGTACTACTACAATTCGCACTGGATATATCCATACTTATAGTAACAGTAAACAAAACACAATCGTGTAATGTTGTAGAAGAAAAGAACCATATTGTGCATTATAAGGAACACACTACATTGAACTCTGAAGAAGAAAGTTTTCTGATAAAGAATTTTGTCTTATGGTCGAAATGAAGTCATGAAAGCACGTATGCGATGATTGAGAAAAACAACACATACATCGATTTCAAGTTTGAAGAATTTGAAAATTTGTATATACACATGAGTTCAATATTACAAATGAAAATGTGTGATTTTTTATCTGTGAAATAAATAGTATTCTAATACCAGTACACCTATGTTGGATTTGACATCTATGTCTTTTAGGGAGAGGTATAAATTAACTACACAAACATAGTATGAAACAGATTTATTTACAATACGAAACGTGATAATTTACAATGGTGGCAAGGAAGAGGTAAAATAAATAACTACATAATTATGTACTATGCTCAAAACTTCTAACTTTAATTTGCTAGGCGGTTAGTTGCTGGTGCTGGTGCCAGCAGTGATTGTTAAGTCGCCAACAATGAAATTTATGGCCAGGAGGTCGTAGTCGATATTCCTTAGACAAATCCATTGTTACGAACAGAATAAAAAAGAAAGAGGTGGTAAAAGTGGATTCCGAACAATGAAACATTGTTACAAAGCCATTGTTGGCAGAACCTACTAGTTGCTTGATTGGTGCTCGTTTGACAGCAGTAATTTCTCTCTTCCCTCCCCCCCCCCCCACCCCCTTCTGACATGACTTGGTAAAGGCATTCTTGCCCGCTCTAGCTGCAAGGAAACAGTTAGGGTCAACAATAGTTCAACTGTTCATTTTGTTGGTTAAGCCTATCATTGGTGATATTCTTAATCATATCAAAAATCAAAAACTGGTAAAAAGGGCCCCCCCCCCAAGTTCCGAATGGTTCGGCCCTTCAAAGGAGTGATATCAACACACCAAAACATTCGCTAAGTTAATTGCACCAACTAATAGTTCTAAGGCTAAATGAAAACTAGAACATTGCTAATTTCGGTAGCAATGTTCAAGTTTTCATTTATTCGGTGCGATTAACTTGGCGAATGTTTTGCTGTGTTGATATCACTCCTTTGAAGGGCCGAACCACTCGGAACTTGGTAGCCCCTTTTACCAGTTTTGGTTTTTGATATGTTAATAATAGTTCGGAAACATGTTAACCGACCCCAATAAAGCTTGTATACTAAATGCGAGAGGAAAATGTTTAAAGGCATCTGAGAAATTAAGCATCGAAATTTTGGTTTTAACATGGGAGGTTGAGGTCAAACCTTACAGTAATTCTACTGCCTTTTCTAATATTGATGCAAACCTGTTTCCTTTGCCTTTTGGACGTATTACGTCAGGTTTTCTGAGCTGGAACTGAACCCTTAATCTTTGATAGCAATTATCGAGGGTTCAATTCCACCATAGGTTTGCAACTGTTAATCATTTATCACTATGGTCACCTAAAAAAACAAAACTAGTTTCACGAGCATTGCGCGCCACCAAAAACTTTCGACTCCAGCTTTTTCTGTGTGCTAGCTTGCTGTGTAACGTGATGGATTCATTCAAACGTTTGGCAAATTTGTCAGTGGCTTATATAACTTTAAGAAAAGAATTGCTGCCCACACAGAGAATATTTTCTTTCTTTCCGAGAAACAACTTTCCTTTTTTTAATAGCCTAACCGACACCATTTGTCTTCCTGTACTGGTACTAACTCTTAAATTGCTGCTCTAGAAAAAAACTAGTATAGCATGATTTAAATAAGAAATTTCCGTGTGTACAGGTATTACCCCTCAATACATGTCATTCATTTATTAAACTTTCGGTGAGAGACATGGTATCTTCGTCAGATCACTACGCAGTAAAGCAAGTAGAACAGCAGAGCAAAATAACTTTAGCACGATAGGGCCTCAACTCTCATAGCAGGACCCAAAATCGGCGAATGGTAAAATATTGTAACGTAATATTGTCCCCATTATTAGGCCACACGTACGGGCTTTGCTTTGAGAGGGAATACTGGCTTGCAGTTATTTACTTTCAAAGAAGTCTGTAAACTTACATTTCGTCTAGTCTAAACTTGCAAAAAAGATTGTATGTTTGTGTACTACACATACACTCTTTGAAGTGTTGGCTTGGGTGGGTGATGAGCGCCCTCCCCATCCCCCCCCCCCCACCCGACTCCAACACTCACGTCACCACCAGAGAACAACATAAAAACATTTGCATGCTAAACTTGGAAATTAAACGAATAAACTTAAGATTTATTTATTTTATTTTTCATAAGTTAACTTTTAATTTTATTTAAATAAAATAAAAATATATTACATCGGATAATGGTATAAGAAACCACATGGGTTAGAGGTGCTAATTTTAACCGTAGATAAACTCAAGATATGGTTTGAATTAGGCCTTCTGAATTTGTTTGTTAGGGGAGGGGGTGCGAGAGACAGCTTTAATACCAATAAAAGGAAATACCATTTTTGTAGCCAAGTAATACAGATTTTTATCCAGTCCGCACTTTCGCAGGCTCTTGGACTTTGTATCAGTTTGTTTGAGGGTGGAGGAGAGCATAATGTTGCTCCTCACACCTCCATTTGCAGAACTTAACTGAATCCGTGGTAAAACTATACTTGTATATGGTGCTAACTTTAGTTTGTCTTTTCTAATGCTTTGATACACGTATTAACAAATGCTAGTTACATTAAGCAAGCAACCTACCATTAACAGTAAATAAACGCTTGTCTTCTTATCTGCAGCTTCGTTTCTTTTCAAATTTCCGTAAATAGATGCCAGTTTTAGTTTGAGGCAAAGTGTGTAAGAATAAGCACAATCGTGAAAATATAAAATAGCACACCCTCCAACATTGTCCCTTGAATTCACACTGTTAGAAGAAGAGTATAAAGCAGCAACTAAATTGTCTAGTTAAACTGACCGTCTTGCCATCGTGGGGCATTTAACCCGGTTTTGTTTTGTGATCTCTAAAAACTAACACACAAAAAAAAAACTGACCAACAACGAAACGAGCCATTATCACAACCACAATGTTTATGTTGATGTTGTCAGCATTTTGACCATCTGCTTATTGATTGATCGATTGTTTTATTGAGCTTATGGGGCTACAAACTATTAGCTCACATACTATACTGAACTGACTGACTTAAAACTAAACCAAATGCCCAACAGAAGGCCACACAACAGCGCAAAGACCACGGCCGGCTGCTTATAGCGAGGTAACAATGTCGTTTCAACAATGCATTTTTCCCACTCATCGATTCCTTAAGTCTGGTCCAACAATCACAGATGTAGCAAAGGAATCATCACCCAGCAAATTAAAGTTAGAAGTTTTGAGCATAGTAAATTACTAAAGACAACATAACTCATTAAATAGTAGGATCATCATCATCATTATCAACAACATTACTATTTTTTATGGAATAATGTCCATAAGCTAACATTTGGATCCCACAAGGTAACACCCAACGTTTTTGATCTTGTGCACTGTAAGATAGTTTATTCTGGGTAATACTATACAAAGTAAGTTTGAAGCTCCTAATCACAGTTTGTTCAAAACTAAAGCATGTATGATCATCAAACAGGAAAGGAAATCATCAGGAGTAATAATATTCTGCAATACACTTATTTTTATACCTTTTCCGACCTTCTTCCACTTATCACCAAATGAAAAAGCATACAGTTTTGACTTCATACTTACAAAGGTATCGATAGCCACACCAGGACATTCATCTTTCATAACACCAGGCTTCTTCTTATTACAATCGTCATACAAAAAGTGATCAACTGGGTAGTTGCTAGTATCGTAAAGACTAATGTCACTGATAAACGAATGAATCGGTGTCGGATGTTAAAATATGAATGTTTGCACCATACTTACTCTTCATATGATCATAATGGTATCTAAACATACATAATTTAAATTGTTCCAAAACTGAACTACCAATATAGACAGGACGGCTTAACACAATTTTCATTTTATGCAGCTTGAACAAACTAAGTCTGGAGCGACAATGTCAAAATATTCAACAGAAGGTTGTTTTATAATCTTAAGAAAACGTGATTTATCAGTTGTTAGCTTGATGTTCACTTGTTTCCTAATGTTCTCCATACTTTTACCAAATATTATGTTATTAAAATTCTTGTAGGTAGTCTGCTTAAAATCGGTAGTAGCAGCAACACGTTTACCGTATTGTAGTCGATGTAAGGCTTCAACCAGGCCTTATCAGTAAATTTAATAGCTTTGTGGACTTTAGTTACTACCAGTCCTTGTTGAACGTAGTAGATAAGGTTTTTGTAGTAGTAAATATACCTTTCTCTCTTCATGAAATGAGGGATCAATCTACGACAAGCAGTGTGAGTATTGTGCTGGTCATTCAGTAATTTGTTAAAAGATAAAAGCATATCTTCAGTGATTGTTATGTTTTCAGGAGCTAATGGATAAACAGAATGACTATCAAGCAAGGAATCAGGTTATGTCAAATCAACCATGAGCAAATAACCAGTAGTAGAGTCAGGTGGTATTGATAATAATGTAGACATTACATTGTTCTACTCTGTAGCTGTTAACCAATGGAAATCAGAATATGGTAATGGCATACACAAACAAAAACCGTTCAGGTTGTTTTCATCTAAAAATATAACATAGCTTGTTTCATTATTAGGGTCATAGTTAGGTAACAAGGGATTATTTGCCTTAGCAAAACGTTTGGAAATAAGAGACACACCCCCTCTGATTGGATTTTCAAACATAATGTACATGTCAGGATCGGTCAATAACTGTAATTTCTCAGATGTGATGCGTAATGCCGCGTCCCATGATAAACCGGGAAGGGTAAAGTAATGACACGGATCCAATTTATATTGCAACAGACAAACTTTACAAAAATTCTCAAAACAGACAGCTAATAAACAGGTATCAACCATGACATACAAATCGTGGTAAACTCCAAGAGATGTTTCAACCTGTTTCATCCCATACAGTAAGTGCATAATTGTAATCGTCATCTGTGATATCTTCACCGGTCAATTCAGAATAGAACGACTCTTTAGGCGGTAGAGTAACATCATTAAATCGTTCAAAACTATCTACATATTCGTACAGATAAATACCCTTACGTGTTAGGATATGTGACGATGTTGGGAATACTTCGTAGAAAACAGGGAAACAGTTTATTGTATCAACTAATGTACTCAGAGATGATGACAAAAACTGATAAGAATCTAGAAATTGAAACTTGTTACCAATTCGTAAAGAGGTAAACCGTTCAGTATTATGCGGTAATACATGTATGTTTTCCTTACCAAAGTAAGGTAAAGATAATGTGACAAGGTGACTATCATATGACTTCAAGTTTTGCATAAGTGTAGGAAGAATATCCTTGTATTTATAATACAAATTGCACTTATTGTGAGCTGCACCACGATATTAACCGCTAATAAGACAATGATCTCTAACCCCAACATCACTGACAAGAAACTCCCTATCACAAATGTGACAATGTGTAACTGAGTCACAATCGTCTAGTACCTCGTCAGATATTAACATTGGTTTGAGAAGTCGTTTGAATTCGTTTATATACTCCCAAACTAACAACAGATTATCAAAAAGATCAGTAACACAATCCTCACCTCTGTAAAAACGTTTAGCGAGTACTTTTCCATCATGACCCACCAATACGTAGGAGTACCCGCAAAGTATGTGTAAATGTGTTTTATGGATGAATGAACTGGAGGGGTCAGGTTTGCAAGTATGTAGACGAAGCAAAACAGACTCAAAATCAGCATACATTACAAAAGGGTGTAGAAGTTGCTTATCATATCTGGTAAACTGCATAATAGGATCTGTAGGCATTTCAACACGTTGAGGTTTCATGGTCCTACATAACAACAAATGAATGGATAACAATGGTTTGGTAGGAAAGGAACACATACAATATGGACAGATAGCCCTATTGACGTTAGAACCAACCAATCTATTGAAGTGACGAATCAAACAGTAATGTTTATTTTCCAAGAGGAGTAGTCTTACCTCGGGACAATCAACATGTTTGCTAATAAATAAGGGGAATACATTAGTCTCCTAGTAAGCATATACGAAGATAGACAAGTTATTTTGTGATGCAAACCTACCAAACTGATCAATTGTAGTTGGGAAGGAAATACTGGTTATATCTAAATCATTGATGTAAGGTTTGTAGTGACTTACTATAGCAGGATTTCCATTGGCAGGGTGTGTAATGCAGCAAGAACTGAATATAAAAGACATGTATGATCTTTACACTGTACATTAACAACAGCACGTTTAGAGATCAATGACTTATCTAACACAGTCATACCATACCCTCCTGTGTGAGGGATATAACGTCCTACATGTAAGTCAAATCGATCGATGTTAATGACGACCCAACCAGACCCATGTTTGTTGAAGTCGTCCAATTGATGTAAGAGTTTTTCGATGATGTTCTTGAGTTCAGAGTCGATGTCTTGCGCAGATATCAAATTTCGGGTAGAGCTACGTAGGTAGTGTGATATTCGTTCCTTTTCACCTTCTATGTGCACCTTTTCTAATGTAGCTGTAATACAGCCAATAAACTTTAACAGTGGTAATCGGATTAGGAGAGTCTTTACCAATGCTACTACGTGAGGGCTGATATCGGCTAAATACTGATGAACATCTGTAGTCAGTGCCGGTTCATTGTATACATACCGACTACAAAAGTTATTGAAAGCAGATGCTTCTAATGTAAAGGGTGAAACCTCTGGCATTTGTGAATGCTCTTCATTACAATGGTGTAACATAGCTTCGTGAGTATTAAACACCCTAGGGCAACTACTACAGGTCACCAGGTGACATCTAGCGTGCCTTCTTAAGGAGATCCCTGGAGGGAACCGTAATCCACATGTAGCACATCTAAGATTTCCGTTATGAGCAGATGGAATGTGTCGAGACAACCCATGACGAGTGCTGTAAGGCCTTCCACAAAGATCACACAGAAATGCCATATGTACAACAGTTCGTTACTATCTAAATAAAAAATATTAAAATGAAATGTGATGCAGAGACTGTGATACACGAGTATTTATACACAATAAACAAACAAACAAAATACAACATTACTTCAAAGAATTTACAAAATTGAATACAAAGTGATCTGGCTGTTTGAGCGAAGCGAGTCTTTTAATAATACTTGCAGCAGACAGACCCTTGCAACGCATTAGTATGTAATAAATACAATAATGTCCACATACTGTACTGTCAAAAGGTTGTAAAGGTACTTTATTACAATACCACTTTTTAGTGCAACGTTTCTTCAGGTATTGAAGGACAGAATGTGTCAAAGGCAATAAACCGTTACTATCAAAATACTCGCAAGGACCCACCCCACCCAGTGAGATCCCGTCTTTTTACAATCATCTAAATTTATTATGGACCATCCTCGAGAGTTAGGGAGATGATTTGCAGGAAAGGCGCCCAAGAAATGCTTGCACCTTCCCTTTAAAATGTCGTTAATTTCAGCTGTGTTCATTCCGTAGATAGCACGTTACAACGTTCGTCAGTCTCCAATAACGCCTCTCTCTCGCCAACCACAATAACAGTCACGTTTTGAGCAAGTGCATGTGAAAAACGTGATTTTAATCTCACTATACCATTTTTAAGGAGAGAAACGTGTCATGTCATCCGCGCAATGATCGTCTGTAAGGTCAAAAGAAAACACACATTTACCATTAGCAAAATTTGAGTATGTAATGTGGTTCGAATTATTATAAAATGAGATGCCTAACCCGATAAATAACGACATATGAGCATGGCAATAATTATTGTTTGTAAAATCACAAGTTAACGGTTTTCCATTCACAGTTTCACCATCGAAGGAGAGGGGGGGGATTGAGGCTTAATCGAAGGAGAGCGTTAAAGAAGAAAGATTGTTATGTCCAAAAACGAAGGTGTCTTGACTGTAGTCACCATTGTATGTGTCGTGTCTGACTAATGCGATCGTCACACGTGAAGGCACATTACCGTTAAACAAGTTATCAATCTCTCCACTACTCACACCACTGACTAAAGTATGTGTCTTGATTTCAGTTTTTCTGTAAGGGTATTTCGAGCTCGAAGTAGCGAGAGCACGTGCATGCGCAAGCAAAGTATTAGGTGATGGTGTCACTTTACGGATATGCAGGGAAGCATCTAAAAATTCTACAATAGGAGCGAGAGCAGCTGTCACACCATTCACTGTTAAATACAAATGGAACTCTAGCTTGTGTGGCACGATCGGAACTTGAGTTGACTGTTATTTAAAATAAGTCGAGGTTGCATAACTAGGTCATGATGTATTTTTTTCCTAATAATTCGACTTCTCTGCTCCTGGCAGTACGGCTCCTCCGATCGTTAAATGGCATAAAAAAGAAGAATACAGTTGTGTATCTTTACCTTCCTTCCTGTAACTCAGCAATGTTTGTAAATAGGCCTTATAACCGTAGTTGTCGGTAGCTAGTTTCCCATTGATGGTAATGTCAACTTGCGAAAACATGGAATGGAGCCGGAGATTCGTAGTTCCAACTTCCGTGTTGTCAGCTGCTGTCAAGCTAACACCCTGTGACTTCGTCACCTTCACCTTCAAGTAAAACAATGTTTGTGATACGTCGACATATTCTTCGGAAGAAGGAACTATCAAATCCAACACTTGTGTAGATGCGATGTTTGCAGTAATCCTATATTTCACGTATTTAGTCTTTTGTATAGACAGTTGTGTAGGCGCAACGGAAAAAATATCTAGAGGGCTAAGCAAGCACTCGCACTCATCACGATGAATGTTGCACGAGAGAACGACACACACTTTATATACAATTAGTCCAAGCAGGTTTTAATGTCAGTCTTTTTGCGTTTGCATCCTTTTTTTCTACACGATGAGTTTTCTTTCGTTTTCTTCCTCTTCCACCTTGTAGTTTAGTAGCAACATCACCAGCTATCTCTCGAGCAGTCTCTTGCAATCTGCCAACAGCAGCCTTTTTAAAACAACAGCAAGCACACCACCGCCGATATTGACGCCAGCGCCCAGAGCTTTGCGACCCAAATTCGAACCTATTCCTTTCAAGAAGGGGAAGGCTATGCATCCTAGGGAACTCAGGATTGAACCAAAACCGTGTCCTCTTCGTCTCGATTGTCCAAAATAAATGGGGATCCCCCCTCCCGATTGATTTACATAGTATTCCGTGTACGAGCACCTCTTCATGATGACGAATGAGAAGAGGGTGGGAGGGCAATAGCGTATTTATACATAATCGCCTCAACGTCGTACTTGACGAAAAGGTAGCACGCAAATAACTCTTCCGTAGCTAGAAAATTCGATGGGTCTTCCAGTGTCGTCACACAGATCTATCTCTATGTATCGAATCGAAACATTTGTAATGGAAAGTAATGAAGTCTTCTAAATTCGACATTCGTAACTTCTCCAGTTTCACCTTGAACGGGAGAAATTCTCAACAAAAGCACTCGAGAATCTCCCACCAACTGAGGTTGAATTATATTAGAATATATGTAAAGAGACTGTATAGTTGTGTTTGTTTTTTCCTTGATGGGAAATGTAGTATGAATGGTGGGCTATTTCCTATCCGTCAGGTTAGGGAACTGCTCTGGATGGAAGCCGAATCTCGCGGCTAGTGTAGGACCTAAATAGAGCCTCAAATAATAGTTTTCATTAACATCGTTATTCAAAGAGTACGTATGTGTACGTTCGTCACAAGCAATATTAGGTGAGCCGTCTTTATTGATGCATTTCATGTGAATGTTAGCATATTTATATTCAGCACGAAAAGTCTTGAATTCAATATTAATTGTAGTCATCAAATCGTGCACGCTATCGTATTTTTTCTCACCACGAGCACAGGAAAAATATGATTCTCGTCACTAGGCTTTAATAAACTGGCAAGTTTAATTTTTTCTTCTGGAGACAGGTCCTTTTCATCTTCAGGTTCCCCTTCTCCCGGCGGTCTATATTCCATCAATAACAACCTGGCTTCATCCTGATGACTACGTAAGACGATACCGCTGTTTTGGCTGAAGGAATTTGGAAATGAAATTTGAGCCAATGCAACTTCGTAACTGGAATCAATCTCTAGAGACGAGGATAAACAGGTTATGTAATGCTGTAAAGTATTTTCAAGAAATATGTCCATGCTACTATTAGACGGCAGAGTAAGCCATACTTTGTCAGCCATAACGTGTTAACCAGATCTGTCACCCAACTATTAAATGATGGAGGATAATTGAGCCACTAAATAAAGTACTCCGTTCGTCCCACCTGTGTCCTAGTTTTAAGCACACTTTCAACTTTGTAGGTCTCGGGTGGTACCACTTTCTGTAGTTCTTGTTTGTAGAATTTACCCACAATATCATTCCCATCGTAATCGTGCACATAGGTAGGGATCGAGTGTTTTATAATTTTTCCATACACTATTTTGCCGTGGGTCTAATACTACTATACAACACAATCAACAAAAATAATGAGGAGCACACCTCTACCACGCAAAGTAACAGCGATCTTCAAACCATATTATAATCTACCAGCAACGATCACAATATTGTAGGTCAAAACAAGTGTTAGCTCTTAGGCCTAATTAAACATTCATCAGAGCGATAGTTTTTAACAATACTCAAAAGATTCAGCAGAGGTTGGCAATGCTGCTGCTGGTCTAATATTGACAACGCTACCAACGAAAATATTGAGGCGCACACCTCTATCACGCACAGCGACAGCGATCTTATAACCGTATTATAATCTATCAGAAACGATCACAATATTGTATGTCAAAAAGTGTTAACTCTTAGGCTTACTTTAGCCCTAAGGCCTAATTTTTAATTGTCATTTTTATTTTGTAAGTAGCAGCTGCGTTTGAGATTAGGCTTATTCATTAATGGGCCACGGAATTGGGGCTATACACATTGCCTAGGAATCATTAAACTATTAGACACAGGCATGTTGTTGTTCCGCGAGGTGGTGCAAATACATTTTCTCATGTATAGTTTAGTTTTATATGTATCACGTCGTCATGATTCAATGATTTAGGTTTCATATTTGGGATTCTCATCGCTAGTGTAAATGGTACTTTCATTGCCATGCTGTCGGTAATCCCTCCAAGCATTCTTTTGTCAAATGATGCTAAGCTGTATCGTTATCTGAATCGTTTTATTTATTTTTGGTTGCGATGTTCCAGTAGTGGTTAAAATGTGACAATCAAATGTTATTATTTCATTGAGTTACGTCGAAAAAGGTTATCAGCTTGAACGAAGCAACCAAAATTTAATTTGCGGTGTTTTTTAAAGTTCACTTGACTACCACCAGCATGGTGTATGCTTCGTCGGAATTCCTTACTTATTCACGACTCCAAATTTACTATGGTGAGTCTTAGAAATAAATTCGAAACTTTCTAATTTCTTCCATAATAATTGTTCGGTGTACGGAAAATTTTCGATCAGCAATACTAATTATGGTATCAAGCATAGTACCAAATTTCATTCCAATCCGATCTTTCATTTGAATGAGAGACTAACCAACCAACATTTTCCAATTTGGTGTTCGTTATAGGCTGCGCTTCGCTCGCTCGCTTCGCTAATAACTTAAACTAAGCCTAAGTGTTCAGAACATTTGTGACAAATAAAATTGGGATTTATATCAACATTCTTCAGTTTGTAGGATGAGCTGTGGATTCAGCATATCATGTTTTTGGATATGTTGTGCTGAATTAATAATCCTTCTGAGACAATCCTGCGTGTTTTGTGCAAATTGAAGTGTATAGTGTTAATTGACATCCAATACTCCCACATTGGTGGCAGCTCAATCCAGATTGTTTAAGAACGTGTGAATATTTCATTGTATATTTCATTGTGAATATTTCATTAAGCCTAAACACGGGCGGTAAAAGGGTAGTCCGTAATAGTGTACCAAAAGCCTGACCCCACGTCAGTAATACTTGTAAAACAAGTGTTGGTAAATAAGACTTTCAGAATCATCACTGACAAAAGGAACATATACATTGATGGAATGTAAATACCCTAAGGCCATCTGGGTAACCCCTAAGCGAGGTGATACCTTAAAATTTCCAGTTGGATAGAGGAGTGGAATGTTACATCGTTTGAAAGAACTAAGGATAAGAAAAGCAACTTTGCAAACCTTACAAACCGTGAACTAGCAAACATAAAATGGCAGCCCAAAATGTTTTGTACTCCGTGAACATTTGGACCATCACGCAGTTCCTTGCCAGTACACGAGAATTACACGAAGGACCAAAGAATTTGCATCCATCAGCATGTTCGTCAATTACGATTTCCAAAGTATCGTTTAAATACACCAATTAAAAAGTTATTCGGATGCGGTCAAACTTTTGGAAAAATCATTTCTTTTTAGTGAGAAATGTGTATTGCTTTGGATCATCATTCAATTTGATGGTAAGTGATCTTTCCCTTCCGAGTTTCAATGCATTCTTTAACAGGATGTAATGGACGAGGTTGTTTGAGCTATTTTGTCTTTTTTGTACTGTCTTGTAGTTATATTGTGTAGGTTTTGCTTGTAGATGCGTTCTGTAATACAATAGTTTTCATACCACCCAGAAAAAGTGTAGTTGATCAACGATTTCAGGCTTAGCTTGGTGTACTGCGTAGCGCAACATTATATCATATCGAACATTTTGATGTTGCATTGGTGCATAGGACGATACTTTTGTTGGTGCTTTGGTATTTACAGTAAGAATTTTGTTGTGCAGTTATGAACATACCATCAATGTAAAAAGTGTTGGTTTATCACTTTGCAACATACGTGGGTGGTCTGGCAAATGATAACTACCGGTTTAGAATGATGCTTTGAACGTGACATCTGTACCTTGCTTTAATCTAACTAGAGTTGTAACCACACAACAAGCTTGCTAATTATAGCAACTTAGCAGCAGGGAAGGCTAGATGTTTCTCAGAAAGACGCATTATCAACAAAGTTGTAATTCTTGCTTGAAGTAAGTAGACTTGTTTACTGACAAGAAAGGTTTAGAAAACTTTATTTTTTGAAGCTCTAGTTAAAATTAAATACACGTAAAAGAAGCATAAAGAACTCTAAACATTTCTTTTCAGCAAACAAGTCTACTTACTTCAAGCTAGAGTATGATATTGTGGATAACTTATCTTTCTAAGATATTTCTAGCAATCCCTGCATGCTAAAATGCTAGTGAGAAAGCATGCTGTGTGGTTGAAACTCCAAGTAAAGGTAAAAGCAATGGCATAATGACCAAGTTATAAATATTTATGCATTTCCATTTTAATTGCTTGTATAGCCAACTAGATAGCAGGGACCATTGCAGGCTCTGTTTGTCATTGAAGCCTTCAAAGATTCCTTTTATTCGATTCACGTTCGGGCAAATCAATTCAAACCCAACATGGTCAAGAAAATAAACTTGAGTGTCAAAATAATAAACTCTCTCCGAAGCAGGTAGGCAGCCATTTTGTACAATTTTCTCCGTCGTTTCCTGACAATGAAGTGTTTCTTTTTCTCATTTGCTCAGCACGACAGTTGCAAAGAATGTTGTATTTATCCCAAAATTAATAACTAGACTGAGCTCTACTACCACTTACTTACGACCTGATTTGAATCCGTTCAAGAAATGAGCAAAACGGCTATAAAAGGCTGCGCTTTACTATTTCATCCAAGTTGTTATCATGTTTTTTCCTACTTCCGTTGGTTTTGCTTACACTGTAGCATTGGTTATCAAGCAAATCCCTTTATCGTTACTATACGACAGTAAATAAATCATGACATACCAGGAAATGTTAGCAAGCATTTTCGTTTTGAACTGATAAGAACTACAGTACTATTCAAATAATTCAGCCAAGACTTGCAGAAAATAAGAGTATTAAAAGTTATTAATTCTGTGCTGACATAAACAACATGTCGTCAACAATACCCATGACCAGTAATTCCTTAAAAAAATTTTTTAAAGCGTTCTTCTTTATCCTGTTAAACTCGTTTTTCTTCTTTGACCTTGTGACATGGTTTTCTGCTTAGCCAATTCACTTCTTGGAAAGACCGAATGCCTAAAAGTAACAAATGAATTGAACATGTGACTTTAGTTCAAATACACAGTGAAACAGAAAAAGTAACTATCTACATTTTTGTTAAGTTTAATACCTGAATTGGGGATAATTTGTTAGCATTGAGGCAACATTTGACACAATTTTATTCTACTAAAGTATATTTTTACTGTAGAGTTGGCTATATCAAAATAAACTATTATTTTTATTGTGATCAGTTATTCTAGTTCGAATCACTGAGTTTTCTGCATCCTTACTATAATACTATAATAAATTACATACAATTTGGTGAAAAATTGGGTATTATAATAGAATGCAGGCTACCAATTTTGCTCAACGCATATTGGAGGGATTCGGTAAGTAGTATAACATTTGGTGGAAAGCAGGCCCTTTTCAGCAACCCCCTGGTCCCCCCTGCAGGCGCTCTCTTAATTTTTTGCATTTAAAAAATGTTGTGAGTCTGGTGTGTAAAGCTTTCTCGCTGGGTGCTATTTGAATATTTTTGCGAGTTTTTTAAAGTGTTGCTGAGCATTTTTCACAAGTTACGCGTATTTTTTTTTACGGATAAGGGGTGTCACTTTCTAGCGAACGTGGGTCAAGCGAGAACGAGCGGTGGGTATAAAAGGTGCGGATAATTCCGTCGATCTTCATATCAACCATGGCTGCCAAGGTCAAGGTCGAGAAATGCAATGTTGAGTTTTTATCGCAGAAGAGGTTGAAAGTCATTTGCAGAAGCCTTGTGTTTTAAACTTTACTTGTCTCGATTGCAGAGGACTGTTTCTCCCTACGATGAAGTTTTGGCACACAACGACCGATGCGATGGAAAAATGATCACGCTTGAAAAAATCAAGTTTGAATCTACATATTCCTGCGAAGAATGTCGGAAGTATTTTCCCGATTTAGCAAGAGCTACGGTTCATACCAGGATTACACATTCGTCTCTTCTGACGAACGAAGACATGGTTTCGGTAGATAAAAAAAAGGACCAACGATAATTGATGAAGAAAGAAAACGAGAGATGTCTGACAATGAGATTTTCTGGTGCTAATACTGCGAAAAGATGTTCGGGAACAATAAGTATAAACGGAGACACGAAAGGCGTCACGAAGGAAAATGTAACGTGAGCTGCAAATCGTATGGTGTGACTTACTCTAATCAGCTCGCGTATAAACGGCACAAGTATGGTGGGGCTGTAAAACAATGTGCAATGGAAATTGGAGAGTTTTCAAATAAGAGACGTAAATTATCTTTTACCAAACTCAAACCTGTGTTGAAAGAAATATTTTCTCAAATACCCACAAATTTCAACCTTATTGTCAACAATGTCAGTTCTCTAGTCGTGTCTATGATAGAGGATACCAGAATCGACTGGGCCTTGTCCTACATGATTTACGATTCGAAAGATAAGACGGAGGTGACAGACGATACCGAACTCGAGGTGAGGCCTTTCAGTTTGGTATTAGGAGGATTTGATCTAGTGCGCGATGCTTTCAACAGATGCTTTTAAACTTTCAACTTTCAAGATAAAATGCACTACGAGCCCTTGATTTTGTTGGAAGAGTACGAGGACAAATATAGGAATCTTTTAGAACAATGTCGACATCTTTTGGTAAACATAAAAGCTCAAATTGGATTATGCATTCTCTTCAAAAAAAGCGACGGATAATTCGGAAACTAAGGCTTATTTTAACTCCAACCTGATCAGAGTGGGGAGCAAGGAGGTTCTTTCGGAAATGTCGAAAAAGATTCTGCATAGTATTGGACAATTTGCCGTAGAAGGAAGTGGGTGGGTTGTCAAGCAATGTGTGTGCACAGAACTATGTGTTGGAATTTATAGACCTTTTATGGGTAAAGGTTACGTAGCACTTCCCAACAACCTCAAAACTAGGTCCCGATATACTGGTTAATGTGCGTAGTGAAGATGATAGATGTTTTCTGTTGTCCGTGTTGGCTAGTATACACCTCGTTCCATCTTCGCAACATGATTGGGATACGAAACATTATGTCTCATGCGCAAGAGTTAGTTAGACCCTGTTCCTTTATCCAAAACCATGGCGTTTGAAAAAGCCAACAACATTTCGGTATCTGTTTTTGGTTTTGAGGATGACGAGTCTTGCGTTTATCGCTTGAGTTCCTTAGTTGAAAGTAAGCATCACGTCGACTTGCTTCTTCTCAACAGATCCTACGTGGCGATAAAAGACTTCAACAAATTCATCGCGAGTTTCAACCCCAACAAGCGCTTGAAGTATTTTTGCAGGCATTGCTTACACAGTTTTAGAAATCGTTTCAGGTATGAAAACGACCACCCTCCTTCTTGCGTGGGAGTTCCGTATCAAAAGACAATATTGCCCAACAATGACGTTATCCGGTTTAAGAATTTCAAGAACGAACTCAAAAGGTTGTACATAGCTTACGTGGACTTTGAAGCGGCGCTGCACCCAGTCTCTAGTTGCGATGGAAATGATACATACACCAGAGTTAACCACACTCACCAAGCTTACAGTTTTGCCTACGTGATTGTTGACCACTTAGGTGGAGTATTTTCTAAAAAGTTATACAGAGGAGTAGACTGCGTGCAAGTTTTCTTCGAATCTATATTAGAGGAGCAGAAAAAAATCGTGGCTTACGTGGATTCCCACAAGCAACGAATGAAACATTTAACCACGGAACAGGGGTTGCTGTATAAAGAAGCTGAGGTGTGCCATATCTACAAACAAGGAGCATTCACCCCTCCCCAAGAGAATTTTACCGTTTTTACGAAAGTACAAGACCACGACCACATCACCGGTCAATTTAGAGGAGCCGCGCACAGCAAGTGTAACTTTTCTTACACTTTGAACAAAAACATAGCGGTTGTTATGCATAATTTCGAAAAACATGACAGTCATTTCGTCGTGAAGGCTTTGAATTCGTTTAAAGATTTGATAGCTCTGCATAATGTCAGGATCATCCTAAGAACAAGGAAGGAATCAGCAGCATGAGATTGGGCTGTTTTAAATTCATAGATAGTCTAGCGTTTATGACGGCATCGTTGGAAACTCTAACTTCGAACTTAAATAGCTTTAGCATCATGGACAAGCTTTTCGAAGGTGACTCCATGGAGTTCGTTCGAGGCCTTAGGCGAAAAGGTGTGTTTCCCTATGAATACCTAACAAATGTGAAAGTGTTTGAGGAGTGGTGTATTCCTCCCATGTCGGCATTTGTCTCTAGATTAGGAATTTAGGCAAATGCAAAACGTTTGGAGATTACCACGACCTGTATTTGTGGATGGACGTCGGGCTTTTAGCCGATGTCTTTCAAAACGTTAGAGCGACGAGTTTGGCTAGTTACGGATTGGACCCCTCCCATTACATTTCTACACCCTCCCTATGTTGGGACGCGGCGCTCAAGAGGACGGGAATGTCTTTGTATTTTTTCACTAATATTGACATGCATCTTATAGTGGGAAAGGGTATAAGAGGCGGTGTCTCGTTTATTGCTAGAAGATACGCTAAAGCCAACAACCCGTATATACCATCTACCTTCAACCCTGATCAAAAGAATTCTTACATCATATTTTTGGACTTCAACAACTTGTATGGTTGTGTAATGTGCGAGTAACTACCGACTGGTCAGTACGAATGGGTGCCGGAAGACCAACTCGAGGATATAAATCTCGACAATTACGGAGATCAGAGTGACACGGGGCTGATATTAGAGCTGACTTGGAATACCCCGAGATGCTTCATGCATCGCACAATGATTTCCCATTAGACCCAGAGCACATGAAAATCAATAAAGTTTATACTTTCTCCTTTCAACCGTCGGGCAATCGAGGACTTGCGGTTAACGTACAGCAAGGGCCTAAAGTTAACAACTAACCTTCGCTCAAAGACAAACTGCGTGGTGCACTATAAAAATTTGAAATACTACATCTCTCTCGGCATGATTCTCAAAATATACACAGAGCGATCAGCTTTAAGCATGTCCTCTGGCTTAAACCTTAGATAGAGTTTAATAATGAGAAACGGCAAGCAGCTAGTAACGATTTTGACAAAAAAATAATTCGTTTTTCGATAAGATGATAGAGAACAAATGTAAGAGAAACAACGTCTTGATAGCGACGACGAAAGAGAAAGCTATCAAGTATGCATCTCACCCCTACACCACGAGTTTCACTTCTCTAAGCGAGGATTTGGTAATATTTATAAAGGTTCCTGCAAACATCATCTTGAACAAGCCCATCGTGGTTGGATTTACCGTCTTGGAACTGTCAAAGTTATTAGTTTACTGGTTTCACTACGACCACATGATGAAAAAGTGTGGACCAAAGAGATGTAAACTCCTAGTCACGGACACGGATAGTTTATGTTATTCGATAGAATTGGACGACATTTACAAAGATATGGAAGAAGGTTCGTCGTTGTTCGACACATCCGACTACGTAAAAGATCATTTCTTACACTCCAACATCAACAAAAAAGTATTGTGGAAGATGAAAGACGAGAGTGAGGGGTATGCAATTTCTGATTTTGTAGGTTTAAAGTCGAAGCTTTACAGCGTTTTACAATCGGATGGGAAGAACAACATGGCCTGCAAAGGCATTAAGAAAACAGCACAAGTGGTGCACGAAACATACAAGCTTGTGCTTTGTAATAATAGCGTCGTGAGAACTCTGGGGTCTTACATTCGTTCGGAGACGCACGAACTAAAAACAGTCACCATCAACAAGTTGGCTATCAGTCCCTATGACGGCAAGAGATGGGTCTGCGATGATGCAGTCAGTACTCTAGCTTATGGGCACATGAATTCAGCTTAAACTATCTATATTATCTTTCCAACTGTTGAACTTGGGGTCATAGCCCTTCCATTTAACGAAACAAAGCATGTTTCCATCTGTTTCCGTCTTTTGACGTAATACTTGCTCCACTAGAAATAAATCTGGAACTTGGGTTTTTTGAATTTCCTGTTCGTAGAAACCTCCGAGCACTGGTTCACCCGAATCATCCTTTAAAAGATACGTAACTGGTTGGGTTTTTTGTACTTTACGGATCGAGAATACTACACTGTAAAATTTTGCAAATATTGTTTGTTGAAAATTTTTTTACTTTAGAAATCGAGACTTTATTTCCTACGGCGAACTTGGGGTTCTTTAGCAGTTGTTTAGGGTTAGTTCGTCTCAGCAATGGTTCGTGATGTCTGGTTACTTCCCTAGGTTTCAGTTTTGTGGTGGAATGACTCGTGTCGTTGTATTGCAAAACAACGTATTGTATATTGGATAATGTGAATCCACTTGTATTCTCCTGTCTGGTGAATTTTTTCCACAGTCGAGTTTTCAACGTTCTGTTGAAGTGTTCAACCAAGCTCGCTTCCTTTCAGGGTACGTAGAGTACATTTTGATGTTATGACGCCTAAGTAGCGTTTTGAAATTTTTATTGTAGAACTCGCTACCTAAATCGACTTGTAATTTTTAGGGGCGGTCACTCCTGAGAGTATCTTCTTGAAAGCTTCGGTAACATCTAGACCGGTTTTAGATTTATTTATTTTAGACCCAGTACAATCACCTACCGTGTCGGAAAATTTATCCGTGTTGGTTTGTGAAGTTCGTTTACGAGTTGACCCATTTTTTTAGTTTCCCATTCCGAACTTGAGTTTTGTTTTCATGATTTTTTTTAACGAGGGAAGCAGCTAGTTTTTCCCTCCATACCAGAGATGGATCCTCTCTCACCCTTTGAGCTTTTGAAATTAGAACTTCATGGTCGGCATGGCGTTCTTTTAAGTCCAAGCTCTCGGCATAAGGTATATCGTGTTATTCGCATCCTTCGTCTAGTTTATTTATTCCAGAATCTCCTCGTGCCAGTCGATTCTTCAGCTGAGTTCCAGGACGGCAGTATTGATAACCCAGTAAATGTATTTCAACAGGCAAGTTATCTATGATTTTGTTCACGAGTCCCTTCTCCACTTTGACGAAATAAGCTTTTTTGAACCACATACATCACAAAACACAATCTCCATCGGTCTGTTGTTTCGTAAAGTTGTAGAAACTGGGGCCTTCGACTGGTTAGGAGTCGAACGTTTACATTTGACGCAATATTTCATCTTTACGGTTTCTCTTTTTTACTATAGTATAATCTTTTTCATCTCTTTAAAAAAAAGACATCATGGATTCCTGTTCGATTATTCTCACCGGCAAAGACTCCGACTTGAAAATTAATCTATACTTACCCATTCACTTGGAGTCTGAAACAAGTTACGAATTGGCTCTGCTTAATTTATATACTTATAACAGCATTTACAACATCACCTTGAGAAATAACGAAATTCAGTACACTACAGATGCTGGTGATTCATGGCACAAAGTGTTAGTAAGTCCCGGTGCTTACGAAATCAACGATTTGAATAAATTTCTCAAGTCGGCGATATATTCGAATGGTCACAGCAAGGATGCCATTACAATTCTTCCGAATCTAAACACTTTAGGAACCAACTTGATAATTACTGATCCCCATTACGGAATATCTTTTTCGCGTGAAAAGAGTTTGGCTCCAGTTTTGGGGTTTGACTTGGGCAACGACGCGAGAATTCGAGAAAGTCAAAATATAGTCGACATTATGAGCATCAACGTAATTTTCGTACACGTGGATATCATCAGCAATTCCTACCTAAACAGCGACACTCAGCCCACTTTATACTCCTTTTATCCCAATACACTGCCGGTTTCAAAATTATAGAGTCCCTGCATAATTTAATTTACCTCCCAGTTACTAGAAAGTTAATCAGAAGTATAAGAGTTTGGCTCACGTCTCAGACCAACGAGCCATTGGATTTAAATGGTGAGATGCTCACGGTGCAACTTCTTTTGAGATATACGAATTAATTTTAAAAAAGGATAAAAAAGGGAAAGGATTTAATTTGAACTCTAATAATAAAAAACAAATGGTTTGACACCTAGAAACACCACCCAGAAAATGAGTAGTAGAACATTACTTAAAAATCAACAAACCTTTGATGTATGATTTTTCAATAGAGTCTTACACCTTCCACGAATACAATCCTATTGTTGGCACCAATGTCAACAACGTAAATTCGGAAATCCGAATCCATGTTGAAAACCAAGATTTATTTCTGCACGTTGCTAACTGCTACCTCCTGATTAAAGGGAGGCTGCTGAAGGACGGTGATTCGGCTCACATGGAAGCTGACGTAGCTAGTCTTATTAATAATGCTCCCATGTTCCTGTTTACTAATATCAAATACCATCTCGGTGATAAAAAAGTTGACGAGTTAAATTAACCGGGGTTCGGTACTCTGAAGAAGGGACTGCTCACCTACGGCTCAGCGGAGCAACCAGCTCTGCTCGACCAGTGCTGGGTGCTGGATAGTGCAGCTTCAGTCGCCGCTGAACTAACAGACAACTTGTGATACAAACAGCTGCACGCTTCCATCATCGTTGAAACAACTCCCTAGGGAAGCTTTACATAACCTTCCCTCTGAAACACCTCATGGAATTTTTCGAAATTTACGATAAGCTAATCTACGGAACTAAACACGTGCTCACACTCATGCGAGCGAGTGACACTACCGCAATCTTCAGAGCAGCGGCAGCGGCCAATGGTAAAGTCGTTCTAAATAGCATCAGCTGTATCGTTCCACATGTCACCGCCTAGGACGAGCAGAAACTTAAACTCTACAATCTCATTGACTATAGAGCGACAGTGGATTTGGGATTTAGGCACTGGCATTATGATAACTGCGTGCTCCCTCAAAACACCAGCTTTACCTGGCATGTGCTGACTACTTCCACTGTTGAAAAACCGAGGTGGATAGTTCTAGCTTTTTAAACTAACAGGCAGGACTCTTTAGTTAAAAATCTTGGCGTGTTCGATCACTGCAGTCTGCAAGATGCTCACGTGACTCTAAATTCCGAAAGATATCTGTTTCTCGATTTAAATACTAATTTGTCACTGGAAAGGAAGTGTGCTTGTACAGAATGGCGCAGCAATTTAGGCAGCTGTGCTACGACACCAACGACTTGAGTTTCGACTTGCTTCAGTTCAAGAAAGCCTATCCTCTCGTGGTGTTGGATTGCTCCAAACAGTCCGAGAGGCTTCAATCAGGATACAAGTCAAACTGAAGTTTAGAGCAGCAGTTCCGGCTTATACTATCTGTCACGCTCTGCTCATTGGGAACAGGAAAATGAATCTAAAGCTGGAAAGAGGCAAAGTAGAAGTTGTTTATTAAATAATAATAATAATAATTTTTTATTTCAATAACAAATTACAAACAAATTGCAATACTCGAAGCTGTAATACAGCTTGTGTGAGTTCATACACAGCATTTTATTCACAATTTTTTGCTATTATTAACAACACTTGACCCCGGTTTATTTTATAGGTTTATTTAATTGCAATGGGTAGCCTATTTTATTTTTATTATCTTGTTAGTGGTAGCTAAGTGGTAGCTTAGTGGTAGCTATTAAAATTTATGTATCTTTTGTCATGGTATTTTTTATTTTTATCTTGTTGTACTCCAACATATTTTTTGGCAATTCATTAAAAATACATGGTATATAATAAGTTCTATTTCTTTTTCCATATTTATTATTCCATGTCGGTTGTGAGAATGTTTGTTTATTTTTCCTTAGTTTTATTTCTTTCTCTTTATTATAGATTTTAAATTTATTTATGTAATAATTTTTTGTTAATATAATATAATCTCTGAGTTTTATAATTTTTAATATTTCGTTCTCTTTAAAAATGTCATTTGTTTTTTGTTCTTTTCCTTCATAGCCAAATAAAACTTAATAATCTTATTTTGCACTTTTTGTAATTTTTCGATCAAGTAGTCATATGCAAATCCATAAAGTTCTATGCCGTATCTTATTATACTTCTAATCCAAGCTTCGTACACTATTTTCTTATTTTTTGTGTCTAGTATCTTTCGCAGTAGATACATCTTTGGTAGAAATCATCTTATCTTGGATATTAGTTGTAATATATGCGATTTGAAATTCCAATTTGAATCAATTTCTATACCTAGGTACTTTGTAAATTTCTTTTTTTCTAAATTTAAACATTTTTCATTACATATTTCATCTTTACTTTTACCATCCAAGTTCCTACAGTCACCATAATGTTTAATTATTTCAATAATTTTGCTTTTGTTCATTTTCGGTACTGTTATGTCCACTTGTACTATTTTTCTTTGCTAATAAATAATTCATTTTCAATAAACAAATCATTTAATATGTCAAAATCATGTTGTAAATTACTCATCATTATTCTTATTTGCGATGTATTGAAACTATGATGGTATCATCTGCAAATAAAAATATTTCTGTTTTTTCAAGATTTTCTGATATGTTATTTGTGTATATTAAATAAAGTAGTGGTCCTAGTACATAAGCCTTGTGGTACTCCAAATTTTGTTTCAATTAAGTTGCTGTTTATGCCCTGTAGCACTACTATTGTATTCCTGTTACTTAAGTAGTTTTTTAGAATATTATAAATTTTCCCTCTGAGCCCTAACCGTTTACACTTTTCTAGTAATATGTTATTATCAAAAGTGTAAAATGCCTTTTTCAAGTCTACTAGCACTACACCAACATACTTCCCTTCATCTAATGCATTTGTCATTGTATTATTCAAGTCTATTAGCAAGTCAGTTGTACCCTTATTTTTTGTATATCCATATTGGCTATCATTTAATAATTTTATTTCAAAAAAATTGTTTATTATTTTATCAATTATAGAGAGTAATGCTATAGGTCTATAATAAATTTTATACATTTTAGATCCTTTTTTATACACTGGTCTTATTACTTGGATTTTTAACATATCTGGCCATACTTCTTTCTGTATCATTGCATTTATTAGTTTACATATAGCTTTTGCTGTATTTTCTTTTGTTTTTTTTTATGTGTTCAGTTTGTATTGTGTCAATTCCTGTTGCATTTGTATCTTTTGACTCAGTGATTAATTCTATTATACCTTTATCATTTGCATAGTCAATGTAGATTGTTTTTTGTGTTACAGTCTGGTTTGTTTTTGATTTTGCTCTCATCTTTTTATAAAAGTCGTGTTCTTTCTTAAAGCTTCCTTTCAGATTTGGGACTTGTTTTGAGTACACTTCATTAAATTTATTTGCCAGTTTTGAGGTACATTCTCCCTTAAAAGTCTTTTTTATACTGTCATCAATGCTAACCTTTTTGTTATTTTTTTGTAATTTCGTTTATTACCTCCCATATCGATTTCTTTTTTTGTTCGAATCCTTCAACTTTGCTTTATAATAATTTTGTTTACATTCCTGAATTTTCTTATTTTTTTTTTAACATTTTTATATTTCTGTACCATTTCTACATCTTTTCCATTGTTTTTCCTTATTTTATTCCATAATTCATTTTTAAAGTTTATTTGAATTATTAATTCATTTGTTATCCATTCTTTTCTTTTATTCTTTTCCTTTTTATTTCTGTTTGTTTTTTTACGTTAGTTTTTATTATACTCCAATGTATATAGATTTTATTTTATTTGTTATTGTATTTTAAATTTCATCAGGACATGTTAAATGATCTATCACATCCCATTTTATATTGTTCATTTCCTTTACAATTTTTCCATGATTAAATTTAGTGTAATCATTTAGCATTATTTTTCCCTCATTTTTCTAGGTACGTATTGTTTTATATTCCACATCCAGCACATAGTAAAGTAATGGTCTGAAAGTTTTCCTGTCAATGTTACTCCACTACTTTCTCCTCTTTCATGTTTAATATAGATATGGTCAATGCAAGTCTGTTGTAAATGGTGTTGTCCATTCTTAGTTACTATTTCCTCTCTTGTTGGTGAATCTATTTTTTTTCGTAGCCCAGTTTTCTACCATGTTTTCATAATTATCTATCCATTTTTGTTCATACTTGTCTTCATTATTTCCAGGAATTTTTAATATATCTATATTTATACCGCCTATTATTATTTGGTAAGACCAGTTCTTATCATTATTTTTACATAATGATTTCAATTTTTTTACAAATTCTTTTTTACTTGTGGTAGGCTTTTTGTAAATGTTTTCTCTGATGTTTTCTTTTTCATCTTGTGTCCTTAATTAAATTTTCATTACATTATTTTAATCAATAAGTATCTCTTTTGATTTTACACCATAGTCTTCTTTAGTAAAAATCATTATTCCACCCCTCTTTTAGTGGTCTGTCTTGTTATGGTTAGTTTTTCATAACCCTCTAAATTGTACATGTCAGATTCTTCTTTTTTATGTTTACTTCTGTCAGTATTATTATATTCCATTTAACCTTAATTTCTAATAATTTGTGTTGCATCATATCCCAATTCTTCCTTCTTATATTGCTATGTAAGATTTTTACACTTTTACAGTCACTAGTTTCTTCTTTGATTCTTTCTTCAATTTTTTTCCATCTTCAAAAACAATATTGACGAACTTATTCTGTGGTTGTTAAACTCATCAAATCCTCTTCAACTCGTATAATTTTTACTTCTTGTTCATTTCCATCTCTTCTCATCATTATCTTACCGTTTTTAAACCAGAAGTACTCGTAGTTATTATCCTTTGCAAAGGCTTTAGTTTTCCAAAACAGGCTTTTGTTGTGAGGCGTCATATTTTCGTTTAAATATACTCTTTTCCTATTACCATTCTTGTAAATATCGTCGTTTGTCGCAACTTTTCTTTTTTGGTCGAGCTACATGTTCTTACAATCCCTATGCTTAAACTGCAGTAATAGCACACTCGGCTTTTCCTTATTTTTGTTGGGTATGCGATGTATTGCATCTATTTGGTTTTCTTCAAATCCCTGGATGTAGAAGTTTCTGACTAATCTATGCACTACATCTTGAAGATCTTCTTTCTCTAGCCAGTCCAAATTGACTTATTTCTAAGTTTCTGTTATGTTCATATTGTTCTTTTTCTTTTTTCTCTCTTTTCATTGTCTCCACTGTTTGTTCTACTATTTTATTTTTCACTTCTGCGTTTTCTAATAGTTGTATTTTTTCTTCCATATTCTTCATTTGTTTCTTCATTTCGTCATTTTCTTTCTTCAAATCCTTCTGTTCCTGACCAATAAATTCAACCGTTTTTATTAGCTCTTCAATTGTTTCATATGCTTTGAGTATTGTATCTATTTTCTTCTCCATTCTCTCCATGTTCTCCTCGATAGTCGTCTCTGCTTGCAGTTTTTCTCCATCTTTTTCTTGCAGTTGCTTTCTTGCTGCAATTGTTGTGTTTTCTTCTAAGTTCTGGTTATCAATATTTCATCCTCTTCATTATCTGTCACTCTATCCACGTCACGTTCTGTTTCTGAATATGTTTCTTGTTTTCGACACCTTGCACATTTCCATTCTTCCTTTTTTTTCACTCTTTGCTTTCCATGTTTTTTGCAGAATTCCTGCACAGTGAAAGTGGAATTTTGCTGTACAGACTCCACATTTTGCACAGTCTCCTTGATTCCCTAATTTATCTTTGCATTCGCCACATCTAGACATTTTCTTTCAGTTTGGGTTCATTTGGGTTCATTTGGGTCAATTAGTTCTATGTTGGAGCCAATGGTTTCAATCCGGGTTGACACTTTTTGAACTTTTTGCACTTTTTCAATTTATGAACACATTTTCAAATGCAGTAAAGTTTTCAGTGCCAATATTTTCTTCAACACTTGTTTGTCCTTTTTGCCTCAAATGTTTTTGTCTTAATTTGATACTTTTCACTGCTTCCCACTCACCAGAAATAGCTGTTATTGTTCCTTGTATCCTTATGCTTTAGTTTGTCCTCTCAATATCTTGCTACTTTCAAGAAAAACCATTACATTCTCACCATTGCTTCCTGCCTTCCTCTCACTGATCTGCCATGGGCGGCCGTATTGAATAAAAATAATAATAATAATAATAATAATAATAATAAAAATAATAATAAAGATAATATGGAGCTCAAAACAAGATCACGAAAAAAGAAAGGCACTGTTAGGACCGATTTTATCTGGGATTGGAGGATTGGCGGGTGGGACAGCAGGGGTGGAATCCGCCATAAAGAAGTCACAAAACGCTGCAAAAATTCTAGCTCAACTAGTGCGGCATCACAAGCAAGTGGAAGGTTCCGGTTCGAAGAAAAAAAATTAAACAAAAAAAGAAGCCAAAAAAAATTACCCCGTGGCATAGATCTTTACTTAAGACCACCAAAGGTTTAATCGACTTGGCTAGAGTAATGAAAATTCCAAAATTCAGAGGTACTTTTATTAAAGACACGCTTCCCTCAAAACTTTGGCCTACTGGTGAAAACGGAATAGTAAACTTGGAAGATTTCCACAATGGAGACGGAATTTATTGGGTAGCTTATTCCGCCGTTTCGGGAAAACCTTGTTATTTCGATGGATTTGGCAACATGGGTCCTCCCAGGTCTGTGATAAACGACTTGGGACAGGGAATTAAATACAATTACGAACGCATACAAAATTTTGACTAAATTTGGTGCAGCAACTTTTGCTTATTTTTTTAAGCGCCTTCTCTTAAGGCACATAATTACGAAGTTGTTTTAGATAGGATGAGACAAATCATCTAATGAAAAGTTACGTGCAAATCTAATTGGAAATAAACATCTTCTGGGTGAAACTCTTCAAATGCCTCTACCGCGATGGGCAAATTTTTTTCTATTACGTGAGGATTTTCGAAAACGGTAAGTGTCGAATGTTGGTTCTTTATTTTCATAATGTAAAGGGCTCTCGTACCTATTTTACATTTAGCAATTAGCAGAACGCTCGGATCGCTAAAGTAGAAAAAATGCTTAATGAATTAATCCTGAACTCGTATACATGAAGCTCGAGAGGGGAACGGAATTAATGAACCAATCGCTCGCTTTTTCCAAAGGGGTTTTCTTGCTGAAACTGATCAGCGCGAAACTGTAATAATGAACAAATTTCTTCGTAGCTGCATCACTCAGCAAAGTTGGTTCGCTTAGGTTTCTAATCTGTTTGTTCATGGCATTAAAAGTGCTCTTTCTGTTTGTCTTGTAACAAGCAATTGTTGTCGACGAATACTTTAGTAACAGCATCATTCGCCAAAGTAGGATCGCTTAAATTTCTAACCTGCTTGTGGGTTGCGTTGAAGTACACTTTCTAGTCGTCCTGTAATAAGCAATTTCTGTAAAAGTATACCTTTGACGCTGCATCAGCAGCATGCCTAGGGAAAGCAATGTCATTAATTTGCCTCTTCTTGGCGTAAAAATTCCTGTCAACCTCATCTAAGTATAACGTATTTTGCTTGATGCTAGAAACGGCGGAAGCCAATTCATTGCTGAGATGAGTAATAGTGGGAGGCAAGGTTTTCGGTTTTAGGGTTTCTGAACTTTTGTTGCCAGAGTATAGATCTGATAATAATTTATCGCGTCTTCAGAATTTATAGCTGCTCCTACTTTAGTTAAACGTTTATTTTGCATACCATAGTTACTTTCGGGTATCAACACATACCCTAGCCTAGACTGCCCTCTTGGACTGACCCCCACCATTTCACCCCCTTCCCCTCTCATCCGTTTCAACGATTGTCCAAACTTATTAACAGACATCTTTTTTAAATATACGAATCATACAGTTTAACGATTTAAAGGGTACGGGAACTCCTTTTTCAAACGAAAAATCAAAATATAAAGGCTGGATTTTACCCAGCAAACCAGAAACTCAAAAATTATTGCAAAATCTTAAACGGTACATCTGCAAAGAAATGGAGATTGAGTGTGAAGATCAAAAACCAGTTTCCTTGACCATGTTCAGTTATCCTAATTATATGCACGCAGCTTCTCCCTGTTACTCCTCTTGCGAAAAGGCAAGCGACTGCTATAAACCGCTATGTTTTAGAACTTGGGTTTACGAAAATATACACAAAACAAAAGGTAAACTTAACAAACACATAATAGAAAAACCGTAGTTTAACTTACCATCTTACAGTGCTTTAAACTTAACAGAAATTACCGGGAGAATTAATGCAGTATATGTTACCTATGATTCCCCGGTAATGTGAAGTTGTGGTCCACTGTTGAATATGGAGTGGTGCATCCAGAAATCTCCTGCGGCAAGTTTTCGGACGACGACTTTATGAGTTTAGTATCTCTGTAAACCTTAAAAAAATGTGTAAATAAAAAACGTGATGGAAATTAGAAACTACGAATTTTTTGTACCCAAGAAAGAACCAAAAAAATCACGCATTTTTACCTTCAAATATCGGATGCTTAATTATAGGGCCTGCAAATTGTGTAAAAACTAATTTACTGTTTAATTTCATCTGTAACGAACGATGGTTGGATTATGACAGATTATTTATTTACAGTAAAACTTTGTGTCAACCAAAGTACAAAGGATTGCAGTGTATTTTTACTGAAATTAAGGAAAAAATTGGAAGGAATATCGCATTTTTTCACGGTTCACAAATAGATTTAATTCCGCCCAAAGAACTGGACCCAAAATTTAGAAACCTGATCCTGTTTGACGACTGCCTTTTAGATAAACAGAAAAACATCGAGCGCTACTTTGCCCATGGACGCCATTCGAACGCCGATGTTTTTTATTGCGGTCATTCCTACACGAGAAATCCTGAACAAGTGGTTAGAGGCAATGCAAATTTGATAATCCTATTTCCGGTGGATGAGTTAAATTTAAAACAATTTTACGAAAAGCATGTTGGCCCTGACATGGAATTGTCAGAGTTTAAAACGTTGTGTCAAAATTGTTGGAAAGAGCCTCGTGGATTTTTAGCAATTAACAAAACAATAACTGAGGGCAGATATAATTGTTCGTTTTTACCTATTAAACAAAAGAATTGAGACAAAACAAGTGAATTCCTCCCGATACCAAAACCGAATACGCCTCTACAAGCACTTGTCCTAAACTAACCTCTACATATTCCGCGGTGCAAGCTAGCCGCATTTCTATCCCACCTGAGCTTCCTAACATCACAATGCTAAAGTCCCTCGATAGTTTGTTACCTGGTCAAAATATTGAAGACACTGCTAAATATTTCTTGGTAAATTTTTTCGAAAATCCCAAAGATACTGACCCAGTATTCGGGCTACACTATGATAAGAAAAAAGGTGAGCTGACCTTCGTTAATAAAGTGCTTAAAATCTTTGAGAATGACGTAGTGGTCGAGGGGGAGCAATACGTGGGAAGACGCGGACTTTGGAATTTGCTCGTTTTCAAAGATTTGAAAGAAAGTTCTTTCACGGCGGAAGTTAAAGCAGCTTACACGGCCATGATAAAAAATACTAATGCCATATATCAAAACAATGACACTACAACTAATAAACCAAAATCTAATCGGAGCGTCAAGTACAGGACTGTTATCGCTTCTATTTGGGATGACCTCAAGAAACAAGGGAGTGGCATGATTAAAAAAGTGGATAGCAGAGTTAATTATAAATATTACGTCAATTCTAATGACTTAGTAAAGAGACTCAGACTTTTGTATAAATCCACTCTAGCAGGGCACGACCTGCATCGAAACGAGGTGATTGAAATTTTATCAGAAATGCAACAAAGAAAAATTATAAGTGGCCACCAAAAAACAGTGGCTTATCTAAATTTGGGGTTAGGTTGAGTAAATCAAGAAACAGCTAAGATGGCTTCCTAACCCCCTCCCCCTCCCACTGTACTTAATTAGCTCCGAAGACTGATTTGAACCACAGAAAATCTCAGTATATATACGTTTTGGGAGACCTATTTTTCAAAAACCAACTTTTGGTTTTTGAAATTGTCCGGACGGATTTTATTTTTAGCTGGCCAACCTGGCTAACTGCCCCTTTTTAAAATTTCGTGTGGGTTTTTTACAATTCTAGATTTTAATCACGGGTTTGGCACTAGTTTATGGCAGTGTTGATAGTAAATTTGACGGATTATTTACGCCAAAAACCCCGACTTTGGTTTAAACCAATTTGACAATTTGTTTTTGCATGTCAAAAAAATTTATTTTTTTAATGTCACTTTAAGATCAGTTAAAGGCTTGTTGTTTTGTAAAAATAAACAAAAGTTTACCTACCTTCTGTAGGAACAAAAGTAAGAAATACGTAAGAAATACGTAAATAGTGCATCGGTTATGTTTTCCTGGCATGTCTCGAGCAAATCAAGGCCGATTTTGGGGGAAAGAGTGCTTGCCACTTAATTTTTGTACTAAACAACTTGAATCTTCACTCTAGTACCATTTAACATCACAAATCAGTGGGAAAAACATGTATAAACTTCTCAAAATTATTTAAAAAGACGTAAAGCTAACGCTGCTTTAGTTGGGTTTCTGGCGCAGAGCGAGGTCGTTGCCCCGGAAACTGGGTAGATGGAAAACCAGAATTGTGCTACAACGAACGAATGCTTTTATGTGCTTATTATTGTCAGTTTTTGTGTGCTTTTGTTGTTATTGTAAGTTAGTTTAGACTACATCAGGCAACGTGAGTGAATAGCATAATTTTAAAATAATAATTAAAAAAAATCCGTCCACTAAAGGTGATGTGCAAACTGGGTTTTCTGCCTTCCCTGAGAATATGCAGAGCATTCAAAAAACTCAATCTAAACTCATCCACCCTGGAGGCAGAGCGAAGTTTTGCTTATGGGCGTTCTGTTTGTTAACGGTACCAAACTGCCTCAAGAGAGTTGAGTTTGGATTGGAAGTTATTCAACTTAATTCTCGATGTGTTTATATGCCATACAGGTTGTTTTCTGGTTAAAGAAATGTTTTCGTAACATTTTCAAAATTTAATGACATAAAGTAAAAAGCCTGCTGCCCCGGTACGTCTTTCCTCGCTTGAGATGGCCAAACTTTTTTCCTGACTTTATTGTGTAGAATTTTGTGTCCCTCATAAAATATTTTGTCCCCCCCCCCCTAAAAAATCCTATCTAGGGTAGAAACAATTAGCACTATTGTCATATTCAAAATTGACCCTGTTTTTTTAATAGCAATAACCGCTCGTTCCCCGTATCAAATGGTCCACGTTATAGAATGTCACACCCCTCATCCGTAAAAAAAATACGCGTAACTTGTGAAAAATGCTCAGCAACGCTTTAAAAAAACCAGCAAAAGTATTCAAATAGCACCCAGCAAGAAAGTTTTACACGCCGGACTCAACACTTTTTAAATATTTTATTACTTTTTAAATTAGGAGAGGGCCTGCAGGGGGAACAGGGGGTTGCTCAAAAGGGCGTGCTTTCCACCAAATTTTGTACTACTTCTGTATACGGGCATACTTGATATTTGAACTAATATAAAATGGGTCACGGGCAATGGGTGTCCGGTTCTTCTAGTGTCGATCACTGAGCTACTAGGCTAGACCTATATTTTAACGAGAGAACGGGTGACCCCAAATTATTCACTGACCTGGAGCCATCCTTTGACCATTAATGACCAACTGATCAGGTTTCCAAACTCCAGTAAACTAAACTTTAATTCTGTAAATCTATGGTATTATATTGGTCATTATTTATGTATGGTGGATATGTATTTTTAAAAACTATTATCGTGTATTAGTGCCACTACATTAGGTACTCCAGCACTAAATGGGTTTGGGAATTTAAGGTTTGGGCATTTTTGTTCGCCCAATCCTCGAGTACGCAACCCCAGTCTGGTAGCTGTACATGGTTGGCAACATTGATTTGGTGGAGTCCGTTCAACGCCGTTTTACAAAGTATTTGCCAGACATGCGGGAGGTTAACCAACACGAACGTCTGGTGAAGACTGGACTCGATCGTTTGGAGCTTAAATTTGATCTTGTTCTGACCTACAAAATTGTCCTTGGTTTGATTGCTGTTGATTTGCCTAATTTTTACCTGCCATTTTAATTTCGTAAGTAACAGCCAACAGAAAACTGGTTCAATAGTACGCTTATTCATTTATGTAAAACTCTGCAGAGACTTGTCGTAGCTGTGACAACGTGATTTAAAGCCTAACTTTCAGCTTTTGTGCCTAATATTTTTACCTTAGTTTTCATTTCGTAACTAACAGCTAACAGAAAATTTCGTTCGAGAGTAGACCTATTCATCCATGAACACGTAGTGAGACTATTTTAAAAGAAGATAATGTGTGTCGTAACGAAATCCTTTTGTTTTTTTTTCGGTTGCGTGTGTTCCTGTAGTGGTTAATTCCGACGATCCCATGAGTGAGCCTATTAGCTATAAGGAAGCAACAATGTTTTATTTGCCGTCTTCTTAAATGAATTTTTAGATGCTGAATCTAATTGTGAAAACCGTTTGTCTGTCTTGTACCATTCCGGTGTTCAAAACGGCGACGGACAGACGGACAAATTCGTTGCTACAGTCATTATTTGTTCCATTTCCCGATATGGTAGGTAAACCGACAGGTCAAGTCACTTTATCAATCAAAACCATGGTGCAGTATGGGTCAGTGAATCATTTTTGGTCAGTAGGTCAAGCTGTTTAGTGGGTTAGTGGGTTATGGAAATGTGGGTCACTTGGTAATTTGTTTCACTAATAGCGACTCATTCTGTATCTAAATTTGTATCATGATTGCCGAATTGAAATTTGCAAGGGTGGCTACACCTATCTGGCGTGAAGATTGTTCCAAATGCAGATATCGAATTAAAAAAAACACTTTTTATAACTTAATGATTATATTGTCACCGTCGTACTAATGACAATCAGAGTCAAACAGGCAAACCAGCAGGTTAACGATTTAAACACACGGTCATTGTAACAGAAGGTGCAAAGTTTTACATGTGGTCAAAATGGCAGGCCGAATTCCTCTAGCTTCGCCTTTATAAAAACTAAATATTTCTGTCTTAGCGGTGGCAAACCAAAAACTAAAAACCTGCCGTACGACAGAAACACTAAACTGCCAGCTGCCACCGGCTAATCTTGGTTTCTACAGTCAAACCAAACATATACATTACCTGGAAATTTTGCATTTTTTTCTCAGATGCATCTTTCCTTAGAGATTTTAAGTTGTTCAGAGCAGGCCAGCTCAGTAACCAATTGCACCTTGGCATTTTTATGGGTGGGGCGCATGAGCATGCCCACCCCACCTATAAAAATGCCAAGGTGCAACTGGTTGTGATCTTTTACTCCACTCAATATGTCGTAGTGGTGACTCAAGAGTAATGTATATTTTCAGTTAGGCAATAGAAACAAAAATTTACTGTTGGCAACCAGCATTTTAATGTTTCTATGTGCGGTTCGAAAATATAAATTTAGAATTTACGAGAACACCTCGTCAAAAATGGTCGTGGGAAATACCTGATGGGTACCCCAGGGTTACAAGCTGGCTCACTCAAATAGTTAGAAACTCCGCACCGTATGGATGACAGATGAAACAGGATGAATGGATCTCATGCCTGGGATTGGCGCGGCCTCGGTTCTGCTGCTTGGTGCTTAAGAGATTTGAAGGACATATGAAGGACATATGAAGGACATTTGTGGACATATGAAAAGATGGAGACGTGTTGTGCGCGATGTGCTGGCCGGCTGGTTGGAACTCGTGGAATACTGCGTTGTTCGGGTGGGAAATGCAACAAACGTTACCATATTGCTTGTCTGAACATTACACGAAGTGGATTTGCAAAGATGAACGAGTGTAAGAAGCGAAATTGGGCCTGCCGAGTCTGTACTTTGGCGGCTCGGTCGACGAAAAAAATGGATGCCGAAAACCCTCCTTTTAACGAAGCGAACGACAATCTTACTGCCTTGGTGAGTGATGACAGTTTTCGTACATGTTGTGAAATTGATGACATGACGGAAACCGGTTGGGATGAACTGACATTTCATGATTCTGACCTTAAAAACAGTAAAACGGATAACCCTGCTTTATTTAAAGACCAAACCCCGTTAGTGCAACATCAGGCGAGACAACCATCGCCTGAGGGAAGAGAGAACGCGTCGGGGATTTCCCAGGAATGTAGCGAGCGGGCAGCCGGACGCGTCATAGATGACGATAATACCTCCCCGATGGAGATCCCAACGGGATTGACGGACTTTGGTCACTTCCGTACAACGAACACCAGTACACCAATACAACTCCCTGTGAATAGGGGTGATTTATATACTAGTAGCCTGAATTCTCTGTCTATTAATACAGAAAAACAAAACATGGATACTGAATCGAAAGTTGTAAATTTGATTGAACATTTAAAAAATGCATCGGAGATCACACGGTTCGAAACAGAATTTAATTTAAGTGTACTAAGTGCTAAACTAGATCAAATGCATCAAACAATTTTAGCAAATACGTCCCGACTTCCAAATAAATCCAATAGCTTGCCGGATGAAATGCTTCCTTGCCATTCAAATACAACACAAAATAGGCATTCAACTGAACCAAAACTGGAAACCAAAGTGAATAATGAATTTTCGAATTTCGAAAATCTCGTCTTACGTGTGATCGACTATTTGCATCAATTGGTACAGATAAATGGTGACTATTTACTAACAAGGGTGGAAAATGTTATGCTTAAATATACAGAACAGGTGTTGACCTATATGGAAAAAATAAATGAAATGAACTCTAACGCTAAAAGCCTAGTGACTCAAGATCTAAATAATCCTTCGAACATTGTTGTGACATCTGTTCTTTCAAATAAAATTGGAGGCCAGATACAGCTCTTGTCGTCTCACTTAGACAACAATCAAAAGATACCGAAATTTTCGGAACAGAAAGACATTTTTAAAAGCGGTCACCACCAAACGACTGTTTCAGGAACCTCGAAAGCTGGGACAGGACAGTGCAAAAAAGCAGCCAAATCACAACACAACTATCGCAAATTTGAAACACACAAGTGCACAAAACTACAACCAGTAAAAGAAACTTTGGAAACAAATGGTCTTGACGCAGTGTTATTAAAAGCTCCATGTGAGAAATTCACTAAAACTCAATTTCAACGTAACGGAAAAGTACGGATTCAGGATGAAAAACAGCAAAAAAGTGGTCGACCACTATACGTGAACAATTTTGTGCTTCCTTCATCAGTGACAGTTAGAAGAAAAAATAAAAATAATCTACACAACACTTCTTTGCATATTGATAAACCTGAAGGAGAAGAGGCTCCAGATAAACATCCAGTTGATTCTTGTATTCAAAACAATCTGTTTGAAAAGCTCGTAGAGGTGATTGATCACAAAAACCAAGAATATGCGGCTGAAAAAAACACGAAAACCAACCCAATTAAAGAACCACCACAGAATGCTACATCGGAAGGGTCAGCATTGAAGCAAACAGTTTTTCTTGGGGACTCCCACTTGAGAGCCGTACGTTGTAAACAGTTACTTGATTCCACAAACTGGGTTGTTCCGGGTGCGAAAGTGCAGCATCTCATAAAGCTGACGCCAAAAATACTTCCCAAATCTGACAACCCTACTTCAGTAATCCTCTGTGCCGGATCAAATAACGTCAACATAGACTCACCTGAAAGCATTGTGCGACACATTTCCACACTGTGTGACACTATAAAAGAATACCAACCTAAAGCTAAAATCACACTCATTGGTCTTTTCCCTAGACTGAAACGGCACCAGAGAAATGAGGACAAAATTGTTGAGCGAACGAATCTGCTGGTAAGGAATCTATGTGTGACCCACAACCATAATTTTATTTCACTGGATGACCATATTTTGAATAGACCTGGGCTTCTTGATAGAGACGGGATTCACCTAAACTATAAGGGGAAAGTGGCCCTCCAAGCTGAGCTCTCAAATGTTTTATTTAAGACCCAGGTAAATTAACTGATGTAAAGGGGACGTTTCAGAGGGCTATTGCTCATTACCCACCCATGGCGGAGGCTGCTCCGGAAGCGCGTGGGCCAAAAATTGACCACATCAAATGCCTACTTGTAAATGCCCGCAGCCTCATTGCTAACATTAATGATTTCCATGACGTGCTGTCTTCGGCCGTCTTTGACCTTTTATTTATTGTTGAATCCTGGCTAACAACAGCTATCACAGATTCTATGGTTCTGGGTGGCAACCCGTACTGCATTTTTAGGAGAGATCGTGGTACTAGAGCGGGGGGCATATGCCTCGTTTATCGTCCGAATATTTGTATTTCTTTCACAAATATAGCACCGAACATCGAGGCTTTGGTAGCAACTTTGGTTCCTTCGCAGGTAAAATGCACACTATGCTACATTCCGGATGGTTTCCACAGGGATACACTCATGCTGATGTCCAGGTTTATAACCTCTGAGTTGAGCGATCTATCTCATGTTGTATTGGGGGATTTCAATCTTTCCTCTGTGGACTGGAGTCAGGTCCGTGCCTCAAATGTCCACCAACAGCATTTTCTAAGCGATTTAATGGAATCGGGCCTTAAACAACTAGTCACGGAATCAACTAGGGGAAACAAAACCTTAGATCTGATTTTTTCAAATGATGACCGATTGGTGTTCGGCATTGAGCTGGGTCCAAACCTAGGCCTGAGCGACCACCATACTGTCGAGTTTAAGTTGAATGTGAAACAGTCAAATTGTAAACGAAGCATCACTGGTCGAGGAATTGACTTCAATGCACTCAAAACTGAACTGTCTATGATAAATTGGAAAGTTGTTCTTGAAATAGACACCAATGTTGAGGAAGCTTGGACCAGCTTTTCTAATATTATTGCGAATGGGGTAAAAAATTGTAGTAAAACTCTGCAAACCAAGACTTTACGTAGGAGTAACTTACCAGTCGAGATTAGTAAGGCACGGAGAAAAAAACTTGCAGCTTGGAAACTGTATAAATCAGACAGGTCTGTTTCACATCTTCAAAGGTTTAATGAGTGTCGCAGGGTTTATGCAACGTCACTGAGCACGCACCTTAAAATAAAGGAGACTAAGCTTCTTACCGAGTGCTCAACTAGTTCTCTTTTTAGAGTGTATAAATCCAAAACAGCTTCTTCTAGAACCATTCCTCCACTTCTGAAGGATAATGTTTTGGTGACTGATTCCAAGTGCAAAGCCAACATCTTCAACTCATGTTTTGTATCAAATGGAGTTGCAGATGACAATCAACCCTGCCAAGCTTTAGACTGTAATCAGATTGCTGACAGGTGCGATTTGGTGCAGTTTACCGAACAAAATGTGCTGGCTGCCCTCACCAATCTAAAACCTAGCCATGCTGTAGGACCTGATGGGCACTCCGCATTTTTGTTTCGCGAAATCCGTAATTTTATATGCAAACCCTTGGTTCACATTTTTAACTTATCCTTTGAAGCCAGTACTTTACCCTCAGTCTGGTCTACAGCCAAGGTGGTCCCAATTTTCAAAAAGGGTAACGCGGCTGACCCTGGAAACTATAGGCCCATTTCTTTGACTTCAGTTTCTTGTAAGGTTATGGAACAGATTATACGGGAACACATGCTCCGATTTTCTAAGAAAACAAATCTTATACAGCCCGATCAATTTGGCTTCTTGCCAGGAAGATCAACCACTTTGCAGCTTTTGAAAGCCCTAGACACCTGGTCCGAGGCACTCGACATCGGAGTTCCGACTGATGTGATTCTTTTTGATTTTAAGAAGGCATTCGAGTCGGTTGTCCACCGTAAATTATTAATGAAACTCGATCATTCTGGTTTTGGGGGAATGCTTTTGAGGTGGCTTAAAGCCTTTCTGTCGAATAGAACCCAATTTGTCATGGTGGAAGGCTCACCATCAACTTCATTGAACATTATTAGCGGAGTGCCCCAGGGATCGGTTCTAGGACCTCTCCTTTTCATAATTTACCTTAATGATCTTTCTAGTAGCT
>JAHWFP010012296.1:16800-42509 GCA_023313725.1 Lithobius niger | reverse complement strand
GTCTTTTACGTAATTCTCTGGCAGGAATGAAAACGAATTACAATTTTTTCCCACTTACGATGAATCGCCTACCAGAAAAATGTCAATTTCCTATTCATAATGCTAGAATTAAACTCACTGCCATGTGGTGGTAGTGTGGTAACGGGCCTAATGCCTACAACAGAATATAGGCTAAGTAAAATTAAAATATGAAAGTCTAATAGTTCAAAAGTTAAATGAAAACTAGACGATTGTTACTCGCGCTAACTTCAAATTTTCATTTAACATTCAAAGTATTATTCGGTGCGATGTTAAAACTTAGCTAATAGGATTAATCTTGACTGCCTTTCCCTAGTTGAATGATATCACTATTTTCAAAGGCCGACCCTTTTGGAAATTTGGTGGCTCTCTTATAAAGTCATATTGAAGGCAGTTATTAATTATTTACATTTAAAGCATATGAAATGATTTAATAGATGGAAACAATTGTGGGCATAAATATAGCTTAAATATTAAAAGCATAAATAAAACGTGGAGTGAAAGAAAGTATTGCAATTCTTAAATAAGGAAGGTTGAAAGCATTCAGGTAAATGGTTGACACAGTCTAAATTATCAGAAGTATTGACATATAAGGAAAATTCATAAGAAGCAGCAGTTTAGCTGGAGTTTGCAGTATCGGCATTCAGTTAGTCAAATTACTAGAACGAACAATTATCTTGCCTAAACGGGAAGAGTTCTAGAGAACTCAAGACATATTTGGATGGTTGTATTTCGAAACACGAATTCGGAGAATGAGAGCAAAGCAAAAGACACGAGAAGAGACGAAGCGATCTCTCTCTTTTGTGCGGCGTCTTCGAGCGAATAAGGTTCTCCTTCCGTTGGTCAGATCAGTTGTGTTCAAGGTTGTTGGGTGGCGAGCGACTTGGCTTCTCTGCAAGACGCGAGCCGGACTTGTAGCAGATGAGTATAATCGAAGTGTATTGATTGTTTATTATAATTAGGCAAGCAGGAATCAGAGTGATTATTTATTAATAGGATCGAAATTGTTTTAATACTGTTTGGCCATTAATCCAATAACATAGGTGTCGATTGAGTTAAGGTTAGAGTGAGGGAACTCTAGGTTTAGGTGTCAACCCTTTATCGGTGTTTAACTAAAATACTCAGCAAGTAGTTGGTTGTGTGTTTCAGTGCAGACCGTTTAACTATTTGTTGTAGTGGTTTATTCTAAACAGTAAAGAAGGAGGTTAGCTGTCTATGGTTGTTGTGTGATTTATTATACATTTATTGACACAGTGTAAACAAATACATCCTGACATATTATGGCTTATATTGCAGTATTGCTGGAATATAAACCCATAACAGTGGTGTCGAAGTAAGCCACGCCTAACGTGAAAAGTTTCGAAATTTTTTTCAAGTAGTATTGATTTGTTAGCCTAGGCTGTAGCAAGAAATTTCCGCGAGTGGAAATTTAAATTGTTGGTGATTTATTGATACTGCAAGTGGATTTTGTGCGGATTTTAGTAGCTTTTGAAGTGGATTTTTTTAAAAGAAGTTGTGAGTCTTGATTCCTGGTTGCAGCTGATTGGTTGCGTTGATTAAAAATTGATTTGTGTTGGATTGTGTTGAATTGTTGTTGACATTTGGGGAATGTTAGGGAGTGTTGCATACTATTTGGGAATATCAATTTAGTATTGGATTGAAAGGAGATTGCCGGTTGAAAATATCGTGGAAATTATTGGTAAAAGTGGGACACGGTTCGCATATTTTTTTTGAGGGAAAGTACAGTGTTGTGTTGCAATAATTGGCGTGTTGGTGAAAATTATTTACAACAGAAAGTTAATATCGTTGATTGAGAGTTAAATTGGGCCTGCAGTTTTAAATTTTTTTTTGGAACAAAATAAGTATATTTTAGATATTTCATAATGCTTAGAGCGAGAGGAAGACCAACTCGAGGTGCGGTTGGACTCTCGTCGAGGGGACAAGTATTAAACAAGCCACTTAGCGGGGATGATTTTATGGACATTAGTCAAATTTCGACCAGCACCCCGACTATGCCAGGGGATAGTGAACCTATTGTTGAAACAGATTTTATTCTTTTGGAATTACTGGACGGGGAACGGGAAGATATCCTTTTGCCAGATTTAAAAAGGATGCGTTCACGTTCGCCGGTGCGTACAGAAACAGGCGGAAATGCTGATAGGGGTAGACAAAGGGTAAAAGGGCCGAGTGTTTCGAGGGGTTCGGTTCGGGGCAAGGGCGGACCTTCTTGCACTACACCTGGGGATGGGTCACATCAGGTGGTTGGAATTTTGGATGCGGACATTATAGGGAAGATTTTTTCACGAACTTTGGAGCAAGCCATACCTGAAGCTGTATCCGCATGGATGCAGGCTAGAATTAGTGCAGCAAGCACAGGGCAAGGGGTTAATGAAGTTAGGGTAAATGCGGTTCGTTCGAATCAGGGGGAAGGTCGTCCTTGTTACAAATGTTTGGGAATTGGACATTTAAAGAGGGATTGCCGCACTAAACCGGGAAATTTAGCAAAGGTTAGACAGAGGAATCAGGCAAGGAACGGTAATGGGGGTCAGTTGTCAGGCCAAAGCGCAACAATTTTAAAGGTAACAGAGGTGGCTACAGAGGTAGCGGTAATTTTAGGGGTGGACGAGGAAATAAATCCAACGGAAATTATGGTAATGATGGTTACGGGGAAAATTCACAGTTTAGCGCTGGATATAAGCAAGGTTATGGGCAACAAAATAATGGTGGTGGCAATGCTGGTGGTGGCCAGAGGCAAAATCAGATTAATACTAGTGGAAACCAGCAGTATTGCAGCCGACAACAACAGAAATTTTGTTCTTGTACTTGTATTTGTTAAGCATTGACCCACAGACGTGCACTTACGTACTAATCTTAAGTCTATGGCGTCCACTAACATTCATACCTCTATCCTCATTGCCTTACGAAAGCTGAAATCGCTGTTCAACGTTTCCAACAGAATACTGCGCAAAATAACAACAATGGGTTTCAGGAATATATCAGGTTTCGGCTGTTCTAACAAATAGCAAAAATAGGGATGGTCAGTAGGAGATGAACATTCAACAGGCATAAATATATATGGTACGGGTATTTTCAGGTACTCTAGCAGATACAGTATTTACAAAATTATACTCAGATGTTGATTGGCATCAGCAAAAGCTATATCTGTCAGATAGAACGCTAGCACTATCGCGTTTAGCTTCTTATTTTGGTAAAATACCGTCTAGATATGTTGCAGCTTCTTTGGAAAGTAATTTGGAATTAACAAGTGAATTTATACAGCATTAAGATCAGTTAACGAAAAGTATGACCTAACCAATGATTCAGTAGTCATAAATTTATTTGAAGACGGAAATGATTCGGCAGTTTGCATTCTAAATTAAACAGTATCGACATAAATAAACCTGTTGTTTGGCGCTTTTAGGAAATAAGCGTACGATGTACTTTAAACTTACAAACGAGTCATTTTTCGAAGTAGAAGTAGGAATTGTTACAGGTAAATCAGTTGGACTATCGGCATTAACACAGAAAAACTGGAAAATTAGGGTTCCAACCATTGAAGGTGTAAGATCCAACAATTTGTTTAACGTTTTGGGATAGTAAGTGCGAACGGCGACCTACTGTACCCGTAGTCAAAAAATAAATCGACAAACGAGGATGGCGATCTGCTCGCGAGAGCTCAGGCAAAAACCTGGCTTCGCGATGGTACTCCGAGCGGAATCTAGTGGCAGAAATAGCAACTAGAGACGGAAACGGGATTGTTACTGATTTTGGGAATATTGTTGAGCGGATTTCAGTTCTGGCGAAAGTGTTTCGTTTAATAGTACACAAGCACAACATAAAGTTCCATTTTCGAGGCCACAGGTAGTTTTGAAATAGGTAATAAGGCTAGAACGTCACTTTTAGATACGGAATGGGCACCAACGCTGATTTATGATGCACTTGTTAAGGAATTCATGATGGAGGGGAAATGTTAATTTCAGTGGAAAGAGGTGAAAACTCCTGGTAATTTAGAGGGCATAGGTTAATAGAAAATTAAAACGGGTCAGAAATTCATTACTGTTATTTCAAAAGAACAGGATATCATAGTTGCCCCATGCGGTTCTTTTGGTGGAAATTTAGTTTAGGTTTTGATTCCTAATCTAGTGAATCTATTTTTTTATTATTTCGGTTAAAAAAAAAGGTGTTCTTTGTCGGGAACGGCATTGTGCGAAGAAAGGCTGGAAATTTTACGAATACCATCTTTTTCATGGCGACACGAAAGAGGGTATCTTAGATTGATGTTTCAAATGATCTATAGTATGATACTAATTTTGGTAAAATGCCGGGTTGAACTTTTAGTTTATTAGCTTAAAAGGTCGCAAGATACAGTTAAAACGTCACTTTTGTCAACATAAATTTGGTGCTACTTTCAATTGGTTACTGCCTGGTTGAACTATTGAATTCTTGGCCTGACTATGTTGTTGGGGCCTCAGGCCCCAAAAAATGACTAAAAATGACTTGAGTCGAGGTGAATTTGTGTTTTTTTCTCCCCCACAAATTGGCAAGTAATGTTACTTTTATTCCCACTCCATGTTACGTCTTTTGTGGGTTTGGTTATTCCTTGATATTTGTTTTACTGGGTTTTTTGGGCGGTTTCGCTTCAAATTGTTTTTGAATTTTGTTGCGCTTCACCTCTTAAATGGTTCTGCACAGCAACTTTTGCATAGTACGTTATGCTGCTAGGTGTATTACCATTTTCCCAATTTGGGAAACCAATAATAAACATTACTTATAAGTAAATAAATACCTAAATAAGTGTCGAATGTTGTTCGGAAAATATTTTGAAAATTAGCTTGAAAATTGTCAACACAGCTTGACAGCTTGAAAGTTGTCAACGGCAGAATGGGCTTGGCGAAAGGTTAATCGATTTGAGAAAATTATAAATAGTGCCATGTACAGGCCTACTAGAAATCAGATAAGAAAGCAAACGGTAATTCAAAAGTAGAACTGTTCACCTAAGCAGGAATGCGTGGGGTTTAGAGGGGAAGCTAATGCGAAAAGAGGTTAATTCAACAAGCACGGAACACGGTAATACTGTGATTCTGATTTCCAGAATTTCAAGCTTACATTCTTGTTCCTAGTGCGGGTGAAATTTCCTAATTGTTTAGCCCTTGGGTTAGTTAATACATCGTTACTAACATTCTAGCTGTAAAATAGATTAAAATTAGAGTTTGATCTATTCATGAAAAGTAGACTTGATGCGAAATGGACTCTAAATTAAATTGAGGTGACTTTTCTAGATTGAAAATGTTAGTCATAGAACTGGAAATCGTAAAAAAAAAATATATTGGCAGTTGTTGAAATGTTGTTGATAGTTTTTGGAAATTTGGGGTTGTCGGAAATTTAATAAAGTTTTCCCATAGGGGATGTTACGGACATTATGAAATAGCAGAACCGGAATCTTCAAGCTAAATCAAGTTTTCACTGAGGAGACTCGGTACATTTAAAATGTTTTACGGCAGGACTTGGTACAGAATTTGGATTTTTATTACTACACTGCAGTTCATTGTGTCCTCCTCATTCGATGGGATTTTATCACAGTTAGGGGAATATGATTTTGTTATGCCGTACAAAGCTAGTTTAGTTGCGTTTCTTTGAGAGCTCAGTTGTTATATTGCGGATGATGTCCAAATACAAATACAAATACAAATACAAATACAAATACAAATTCAGGCAGGAAACTCTGTCCAGAAACTAATTTACGTCATTTCTCACTTGATTTGGATGCCGAGTCCGGGTTCGTTCAGTTGACGTGGTCAATGATATCATAATACAATTAACGGTTAACATGACATAAATTATATGGTTAATTTTATTGCAAAACAGTAGTTACATTGTAAGCTCGGAGTTTGAGTGAGCTTCGCAAAATCATCACGTTCATTATGACTTTCTTAGCTAAAATTAACTTAGTCAGATTGTAGCTGAATTAGCATATTTATTCAAATAAAACGTGTAATTTCAATCCAACTGTGAATCCTGTTTTCTCGGAAAAGTTTATTACGATGGATATGAACGAAGTATAAATCGTCAAAGTCTTAAGACATGAAAGATAATTAAGTTAGGGTGTTTGGTTGGTTTAAATTGACAAGAAGTTCGATAGGAAAGGCTGGGAGGGAAAGCTGCATCTCTCTGCATGAGGAATTTGGTGTGAATAATTTTAGTGTTGATCTCCATATTCTGCTATTTAGCGTTCGCTACTTACAAAAATTTGATACGTATGTAGGCTACTTGATTCTTGGATTTTGTCACCCGGCAAATGCCACGACAGCAAGGATCATGTAGTTCGTTTAGAAAGCAGACTGTTTTAAATTTATTATTTTGTTTAGGTTTTTGGGAAATGTTACAAATGGAGTGTACATGATTTTCAAATATTAAATTATGGGAATGTGCATAAGCATATAGGGATATTGGTTTAGCATACATTTTGATAAACTCAGCACGACTGTAAACTTACCTAGCACTAATTACAGATTACTAGATTTTATATGAAGTGTAACGATATAATTAATTCCATTACCGGCTTGTTACGAAACAACAGCTTACTATTTTTCTCAGCTTTAAATAACCATACGTATTCCATTGGTAGCTTTTACCACTGGTTAGGTTCGCTTGCAACACCAGTTATTGTTTCACGACATATAATGCGTTTGAGCGGGTTGGTATAAAGATTGCAAGCAGCATTTGAAGTAGCGCGGATTCATAATGAGAAATCAATTGTCAAGGTAACAAGAAATTAAAAAAAACAAAAACGGCACTTCACCATAAATAATTATTGCATTATTATGTCTTACACGATTGGCATTAAACAAACGTCAAATATATAAAATTATTAAGAGTTTAAACAAGTTCATTTTGAATAGTGGAATCCATTACTGTCGTGATCGTAAGGATCATATAATTTTGGTTCCAAAGGATGAATTTTGCGTGTTCGCGTAAATCATCTGTGACCTTGGGTCCTAGGGGTGCTAACCAACCTGTTCCTTGAAAGGAGCTACAAATTTTTGTATCCACTACAAATTAACGGAGCATTTTCCGAGATGGAAAAAAAATGTCCACACTTCAGAGCACATTTTGGGTTCCTTCTAATCCATTGTAGGATATTAATTCACCAGCTTTGGGTTCGTCAATATTGATAATTCTGTCGCGATTATCAGCATACATTGAAAAGGTAAACGAGTCGGGTCGTGATTGGGCTGTTACTTACAAAATGAATAGAATAGACTTAAGCGGAAATCGATTTTATTCATAGGTATAAAATTCGAAACGGTAACATCTGCCAGAAATTGGGTTTCGTGGAGAAACTAAAAGGAGCAAAACCGGGAGTTAATTTAGTGTAGCAATAATTGGCTAGCCGCAAGGAAATTTTTTTTTTGTGTGTAACAAACTGCAGGACATCGGACACCTTCGAGAGGTGCCTTGACCTCACTGTGTTTAAACCTCTAACTTTTGTATTTGGTATAGAATAATAGAATAATAATAATATAATAATAAGATGGCAGGGTGTGTAGAGACAGTGGAAAACAAGGCCGCCGTTAAAAAGGCTGTTCACGTGTTCAAATTTCTGAACCACATGACGCGCGAAATTTTGGTGAACGTCTGAGGTTGCTCAGCAACGGAAGGTCGATGTATGATATTTAAAGGGACATTTTTCCAGTTTGGATTTCCGATACAGCCTAGTTTAGCATAATTTCTCCAGACGAGTCTAAATGTGGCAAAGGCATTCATTTTCCTAAATTTTCCTTTGCGTGTGGAAAGGTTTTGCTGCGCTCATTTTAATCTATGTGATTGTTGCAAGGTCTATTTCACGCAGGATGCTCGCATACAGGGACAAGGTATGTCATTTGAGTAGGATAAACGTTGGAGTTAACTAGGAGTTAGATTCCGCAGGGATAAACGTTGCAGGGTATAAACGTACGAAATGGAAGCGACATGAAACGATTAACATTAAAATGTGATATTTATGAGATTGAATTTTACATCCTTTACCATACGAACAAAATTAAATAGGACGTGACCATTTAGGAATAGGAAGGGTGAATTTTTTTAATTATGGTTTCAATGTTTTCCTCGCAGGTGGTTGTGCGGTCGAGATCCTAATTGGCTGCTTGGCCAAATTCGTTGCTACCGTTGATCATTTCAATTGTTGGCGGGTTTAAAATAAACCAAACCTTTAAAGCAGGCATTAGGGATGTTAGTTGACAGGGAAAGGTGTTTTTAAATTTTTGGGGAAGGAAATTTTTGACTAAGCAATTTGCATAACAATAATTACGGAATTTTGATCACATTTTATTGGTGGTAGTGTAATAGGTTCGAAATCCTTGAACCTTTATTGATAAGTAATAAATAAAAATCCAAGGATTTGGAATTGAGATCACATTTTGTTGTTGTTTCGTTAATTTGGACTTCATGCTCAAATTAGAAAGAGAACAAGAACTAGAAATCGATATTTATAAGCTGGAACATAGGCAAATTAACAGATTTTGTTATTTTTATGTTAATAAGTGGACGATTCAATCCTTTGGAACTTTACAGGTGAAAATTGGGGTAGAATTAGCAAATTAGTCTTTTCAGTAAAAACGAATCTTTGGACCTCAGTTAATAAACAGAATTAAGACTCCATAGATAAGGGATGTTGGTGAATGAGTTATGAAATTTTAAAGTTCGAATTTTAGCTCTTGGGTTTCGATCGCATTATTATGGGATTCAGTAAAAATATAGGAGTTCAATAACGAATCAATATTCAGAAATTTGCTTTTCTCAAATCGTCTGCAAAATAATCAGGGAAGAGTAATGAAGCTTGAGGAAAGACTACGTATTATGGACATGGTTATGATGGGGAACTATTAAAAGTTGCTTGAAAATCATTATTGAAACTTTGGATCTTTGATAATAGGTAATTAACAAAAATCAAAAGTTTCAAAATTAAATTTGTTGAATGGTACCTTTTGAATCTTTGGACCTTTGATAATAAGTAATCAGCAAAAATCAAAAGATTCAGGCAGTTGAAATTTTGGGTCAAAGTCTGTTTTGGGAATAAAGGTGGGTTAAGAGAATTTTGGGAAAGTATTTGGAGTTCTGGGAAGGAAGCCTAAATCTGGAAGGGAGGGATTTAGGTGGAATGGATTGGGAAATTCATGAAAGGATCTGGGGATTGGATCTAGGGAGAAATGCGGATTGGGGAAAGTTTCCCCAAATCCCCCCCCCCCCCACCTCCTTCCAGAAATATTGGGTAGGCAACTATGGTTCATTCTTTGAAGAAACTGGAAGCCAGGATTTGGATTTAAAGGGAAGGATAGTCGGGAATTAAGCACCCCCCCCCAATCTGTTCTAGAAATTTGGGTTGGAGGTTGGGTTGAAGTTGGAGAAATTTTATCTCCTTCTCTAATCAAAATTAAAATTAAAGATTGGAGAAATAGGCAAACTAGTATAAACAATAGCAAATGGGAGCAGGACCTATTTTGGGTTTCCTGAGAAAGTTTTTTTTTCCGGGAAATGAATTTAGAGAAACCCCCCCCCCCCCTTAGTCTTGAAGAAATTAAATTGACATAAACGGGGCAATAAGACGATTTAGGCTAGAAATATTGATAATACAGTTGGGTCTAGCTTGACTTGACTGAAATTTTTTGGGGTAGTTGGATTAGAGATTGACGAATTTTACCAAGATAAAATTTTAGAGGCTATTATGCAGTAACGTGGATTCTTTAATCTTCAAGTAGAAATTCGTATTGATTTTCACAGTTTGGCAGGTTAGGTTCGATGGGTCATAGGTCAGGATGGACCTAGGCTTCGAGAGCTAAGCCGTGAGATTCGCCCAGGGAGAGTAGAGTAATAACGGGAGGGAAAGCTCCGCCCACTTTCAGTGCTAAGCGCTTGTAAGCAGCAGCAGGCTCGCGTACCGCAGCGTGCCAAGCGGTCGTGATGTTACTTTCGCGCGCAGGCATTAGCAGACAATGGTCGGAATGTTAATTTTAGATGTACGCATTATTAGACTACGTTTTTTTTGACAAGAAATCGAAAGGTTTAATTACACTCACAAACTTACATAAAACGCGAATGTCAGCAGCAATATGTTTCAATAAAGAAACAATAAATTTCAGTTATGTTGTACATTGCGTTTATTAATTTTGGATAAGGTGTTTAAATCCCCTCTTTTGGGTCTAGGAATGATTTTTTTTGGTGGGGGAGGAGTAATAAAAGTTTATTTCTTAAAAGTTAATTCAGCACAGAGGTGGATTAATATTGTTGCCACCCCCACAGGGACTCGTCACAAAATATGAATAGACCGGCAGGACGAAAAAAAAAAAAAAACAAAAAAAACACAACAACACAACAACAAACAAGGGGGAAAACACGGGTCACGAAGCCATTCTTATGCTGCCGCGTTCAAGCAGCAATAGTGGTAAACATCCGCACCCCATTACACTCATTTTTTGTTTTATTGTAGTTATACACTTCAATCTTTCAAATGACACCAAAATGATCAACCTCCGACCACTTTGTCTTGAATAAAAACACCACGAAACATCGCTCCCAACTGATTTTTACCCAGAACTAGCTCTCCGATGACCAGCAAAATCGTCGTCTCCAAGAATACAATCTATGATTTTTCGGTGAGTTTACACTCCGATCGCGTTGTTTGTTACATCTATGGATTGCCGAAAGTCTAAATTTTTAAACTGCACAATTGTTTTGTTTTATACACCACTTGAATTATCGCGCAACAACGAAATACTTGAAACATCACTGTAGCACGCGCGCGACAGAACGGGCGCCGCCATGCTTGTGAGACCGCGCGTGAAGTGGTCATTTCTCAAGTATTTTGTTGTTGCGCGATAATTCAAGTGGCGTATAAAACAAAACAATTGTGCAGTTTAAAAATTTAGACTTTCGGCAATCCATAGATGTAAAAAACAACGCGATGGGAGTGTAAACTCACCGAAAAATCGTAGATTGTATTCTTGGCGACGACGATTTTGCTGGTCATAGGAGAGCCGGTTCTGGGTAAAAAATCAGTTGGGAGCGATGTTTCGTGGTGTTATTATTCAAGACAAAGTGGTCGGAGGTTGATCATTTTGGTGTCATTTGAAAGATTGAAGTGTATAGCTACAATAAAACGAACAATGAGTGTAATGGGGTGCGGATGCTTACCGCTAATGCTGCTTGAACGCGGCAGCGTAAGAATGGCTTCGTGACCCGTGTTTTCCCCCTTGTTTGTTGTTGTGTTATTGTGTTTTTCTTTTTTTTTTGTGTTTTTCTTTTTTTTTTTTGTTTTTCTTTTTTTTTTGTGTTTTTCTTTTTTTTTTGTGTTTTTCTTTTTTTTTTCCGTCCTGCCGGTCTATTCGTATTTTGTGACGAGTCCCTGTGGCCACCCCCTCCCCCTCTCAAATAAAAAACATTCAGCAGATTTTTTTTAAATGTTGCCTACGAAATTTTTTTTTGGTCTAAGGAAGGTGCAGAACAGAACTAAAAAAAAGTTTTTCACATTTCACTCAAATCGCAATAAATATATCGCATCGCTTTGCTAAATCAAAAATTGTACTGCCCCAACTGGTACTTGGTAAAATAAGAGTAGGAAAAGGTCATAATCTGAACAAAACTAGAAACGCACTTAGACCCACATTACTTAGGCGTAAGGAGTTTTCACTTTATCAGAAATGAAACAAAAAGGTCGTGAAGTTTGAATTGAAATACAGCGAAAAGTTTTTTAAGTAAAAAATTAAATCTGAATTAGCTATTCGAACGAAAATGCTGACGAAATCTTTTTTGTACAAGACACTTTGTGATTTACAGATGTAACATCTTGAGCTATCAGTGTATATAGAATTGTCAGTAAATTGTTCAATGTCTTTATAGGTTTGGATAAGATGTTTATATCCACACGTTGGATCTTCATAGGTTTTTTTTTGGGGGGGGGAGGGGGAGGCGTGGAAAGCTTGTTTGCAAAAAGTTTGCAACAATCATGACTGAGGGGATTTATATTTTTTCCGCATCCCCCCCACCAAAAAAAGAAGATATTAGTCACAAGCATAGTGTCTTTACAAATTGAATCTTGACCGGGTTTTTTTTTGTGAAGGGGGGGGGGGGAGTTATGAAAGATTATTCATGAAAAGTTACAACATGAATGTTTAATTTTTCAAAAATAAACTTTCGTAACTCCCCCTCCCCTCCCCCTCCCCCAAAAAGCCTATCTATATCTAATTTTTGGGATGTAGACAGGTTTTTTTTTATTTAAATTGGATCACAGTAGGAGTTTATACTTTTGCCCCCCCCCCCCCACCCTCCCACAATAAAAATTAGTCAGCACAGTGGTGTAAAAAAATTGTATTACATAAACCTTTTCCAAAATATATATATATATTTTTTTTTTAAGAACAAGGCCCTTTACGTGAACGCAGTTCACATAATTAAGTAGTATTTTGACAGTCTTTCTCTATTTTCTTTTCTTCGTTAAGTTCCTTACTAAGAAATTTTAAAGCATAATAAATAAAGAGAACAGCTTGTCACTAGGATTAAATTATAACTACATATTAAGAATTTGCTTATGTAATCGGTTATAAAACCAATATTTAAAAAAAATGGAGAAGGAATTCCAAAATTATTGTCTGTCAATTTTTATTTAAGTTTGCTAGAAAGTAGTACTAGGTCCTATTTTGTTGAACGTTTTGTGAAAGCCGGGGGGGGGGGGGGGGATTTTAATCGGGAAACGTAAGGAATAGAAACAGTATTTTTCCTCCTCACGCAACAGGTGTTCGATTTTCTTTGCATGCCATCCGATTTATTATATTTTTTCCCGTCAGACATAAAATTACGCTTCACCCCTTTCTCGGAAGCCACACCATGTCATTTTAAGGTGATGCGGCCCAATTTTTTGCTTGACAACGGGATGATAAATCCCGAAACGTCGCATTTTACTGTATACATGTGCACTTGCTGGCTTTTTAAAACGTTAACTACTTTTAGTGCTTTTATTCTGTCAATGTCAGCCCAATTAAAATGCATCTGACTTGCTAATGTAAAAGTCGTGTATTCTTAAATAATAACTTTCCGAAGTAATAACCTTTCTTTTTCAGAAGGAAACCTGAAAAACAATATGTCCGGTCTTTCATGTACCGAATTTAAGCAATTTATCGTCGTACACCAGCGATCGCCACTCTTCCAGTTGGTAGCAGCCATGCTCTCGCTGCGCCCGTCACATCACGACCGCTTCGAGCGCTCCGTTACAATGAGATTAACAAAGAGTGGGCGGAGCTTTCCCTCCCGTTACTACTCTACTCTCCCTGATTCGCCTCCTTAATAGCGGCGGTTCTCACACGCGGGTGTAGGCGAAAGAGGAGATCCTGTGGATCGCTGGCTGTCCCCGAGAACTGCCTCGGCAATAGCGGCGTTCTCAGCAGCAGGCGTGAGCATGGGAGGCTACTCGGTATAACGTCGGGTAGTGAGCACGTTCGCCAGGCTGGTGTACGCTTGTTGGGTTGGACAAGGCTTCGCCACATGTCAACAGGCGATGTAGCCTATCGTTTTCGTCTTAATAAAATGGCTTTATTGACATCGGACCGTTACAAAACATCGAAGTTACCAAGTTATATATATATTTTTTTTACTACAATGCGGAAATTTGATGCAGAAAATTTTGCTATTGCATAGGAATAAATTTTAGGAAATAAGGAATTATGTGGGTGTGGAAAAGCATAACATAAGCACATAATGTTGTGGTTAAATACATTTGAATTTTTTATTAAACATTTCAAAAACACAGTAAATTAACTACCGATAATGTAGATAATGTCGTATCACTAAAATTGATCAAATTCATGTATTGTGCTCACTTATACATGTACTAAATTAAATCATTAAAATAGAACCACGCACAATTCTGAATTAGAATTGGCTGTTAAATTTTAAGTTGGACTTTAGGAGACGGAGAAATTTCCTTACTTTAAGGTTGGTCTCGTGGTAGCATGGATACAGGAATGTGGGAAAAGGATATCATTTTAATTGCATGATTTTGCATGGGTTATGGTTGAGCTTGGATAATGTTGGAGCATAATAGATTTACGTCAAGTTGGGAACTAAATTGTTCAAAATTCAGGGGTGCATGATGAAAAGTATTTTTTTTTTATTAATGTAAAAGATTGAGATCGGAAATTTTAATTATTCAAAAATCAGATTGCATAAAACTTGTGACTAGACTTAAGATGGGACACATGGAGGAAAAGGTATTTTGGGCTTGGAAAATTAGGTTGGAATATTTTTTTATTTTGAGAAGTGTAATTCTGAATGGAGAATGGCATGATTATGCATGTGAAATAATCGATTAATAGGGCAGGAAGAAATGTTGGTCTGCAATGCATGAGGGTTTCAACTTCATTATGAGAGAGATGTTTCAAAATAATATGGTAATTTCATTAGTAATGCGGTAAGATTTATATTGGATCGCACTGGAGAGCAAATTTGAAATTCTTGCAATTAGACCATAGGCCTAAATGCAAGGGTGACATGAACTTCGTGCGATTGGACGATGGATCTAAACGCATGGGTGGATAAATAATTATTGCTGACTTTCAAAGGAATTTATGGGTTAATTAAATTTGGTTGAGCGATCGATCATGAAGAAAGGCATGATTGGAATTTCATTTGAATAATTATTTGGAAGAAAAGAACAAACATAAGTTATTAAGTGATTTGCCTTGCAACTGGACCGAGTGTCTAGACACAAGTGTATTGGATTTAAAATGAATTAAAATTCAAACTAATTTTGGTAATAAGAATCTGTTTCATGGAAATTTAAATTAACATGGGGATTTGTTAGAGTGCAATTGCGGCTGAAAAGATTTGATTTAATGTCGTCAATACGGGAGTAAGAAATTACTTTGAAATTAAATTATTTTGATGATTAAAGGCCTACATGGGCCGGGTGGACGAAAAGCTGTTCAGCAATATATAACTCTGGATTTAAATTTATTTACAATTACCTCATTCTTTCCGGCAGTCCTCACAGTGCGGAGGGCACGGGTATTCATAGGTAGCGGAAGCTGGGCCTGGGCTGTTTAGACGGGGTCGGGACCCAGAACGGAGAGGAGTCAGGGCTGGTAGGGCGCCCAGAGCCAGCATGCGTTGACAGTTCTTGGAAGGCATTTTGGGGTTTTTCAGCAGTAAGGGAAAGTGAGCTAACAGTGTGAAAATATAACTTCGTATGGAATAATCAACTGTCATCCTTTATTCTTAAGTTTGGGGAGTTCTCGTGAGTGGTCAAACAATTGGGGTCATTGTGACGTCGGATAGGGACCGTAGTCGAAACTGTCACCCCCTAAATCGAAACTACCAATGCTCGTAGCTCACGCATCAGTCAGTTGTAAATAAGCTGTCAAAACGGCAGTGGGTTGATCCCACCCACTATCTGACGTAGACACCGAAGTAGAGCAGGTGGATCCTTTTGTGACGTCGCGTCCTTGTCGCATCCCCTCTGCTGATAAAAATAACCCTTGCAAGACCTTGGTGACCTTAAATTGAGGTCATGTGAGACCAAAATAGTGGTTGTGGTCACTTTCTAAGCTTCTTAAGAACACCTTCTTGTCAGAAAAGAACTCCAACAGAAAGAAAATACAAATGAAAATAAATAAAACATACACAAAATGGGGAAATTTAATTTAATTAAAATGTATTACAGGACAGTAGATATAAAGCTAGGTGAAGCCTAAGAATGTAGCATAATTGAAGTGTTCATGAAATAAGAACTATTTTAATCTTTCTTCTTCCTGTGAATTGGCTGTTTGCAGAAGTGATATAAAGACGATGGCACACGGACGACCAGTGAGTGGAAAACAAATGATGGAGAGGCACGTGTCGGGAGAAATAAATGGAACATGGATGGATTAAAAGATAAGTGAAAAGTGTAAAATCACCTATTCAGGTGATGTTGATCCATGCGCATGTTCTTTACGATACAGGGGGAGCATAAATGGGAAACGACCCCCCCCCCCTCTTCACTCGAGGTTGGTGTAGTTTGTCTATGTTAAGTGGCCGGAATGGTATACGCCACATACATGATGGGTAGCTGGAAAATCATGTATAACTAGGTTTTGGAATTATTTAAAAGAAGGTGGCTGGGATGGTATACGCTACATACATGATGGGTAGCTGGAAAATCATGTATAACTAGGTTGAAATTAATTAAGATAAGTGGCCAAGGCTACAGACATGTTTAATTATGGGAAAAAACCATGATAAAAGTATAATTGTCAAAGGTGTAATTTGGATTTTAATATTACAAGCACATGGTTGTCCTAAGGATTGGAAGTGTGAAATTGATCCGCACTTCTTTTTCCCACACGTTTGGCTATAGCTAAAAGTGTGGATGTGACAGGGTGGTCACATCCGCATATTCCAAAGTTTTCAAATTTAGGTTGGCTATGACTGGGCGTGGTAAAGCGACAGTGCATAGAGGTATTGAGAAACAACTAATTGGCTAGATGCAGGGTGGCTCAGTCAAGGATGACACTATGACTAATTACAGACTTAAAATATAAAACGAAGATGTTTAAAATGTCACTTGAATTAAATAAACAATAGTCTGAAGAACACACAAGTACACACATGAGAAACTAGGGCAGGGTCCCTTGGGATACGAGCACGTGATTGCCTAATTAACGTATGCAATTAAAAGATTTACAAGTAGGCACGATGAAATTAAAATGGGAAAATAATTGCATGACTTTAGTTGGGGACATGAAATTCTCTGTTTTCAAATGCATGTTACTCTCCTTCTCTGTAATACAGTGTGATATAGTTAGGAGGGTTGGTGATATGAGGTATAGAATCGCAGTCCGATTTGCGAGACTAATCGGAAATCGAACAATTTTGACAAGAATGTGCGATTGATTTAGGAAGTTGCCGCTTTTGATGCTCATACAAAATTGTTCATCAAGAGTCGGGTTGGCGACTTGCATCGTAGGACCGTCGTTCACTGCCCTTGCATAAAGGACGGGGGGACAGGCCGTGAGAAGGTCTAAGGCGGCATATAGGGCACCCTGGGAAAGGAACACATACTAACATTTCCTTAAATTGAAAATTGATAAAGTGCATTACATTGTCCTGAATTTACGGGGTTGTGCCAAACAAACATACAAGTGCTTATCGTGAGAAACATGTGAGTAGTTTAATGGATTCAATGATTATTAAAGCAATCATGATCATTCACGAGGAGGCGTATTGTTTCAAAATAAGTAAATGAGATGGATATTCAAAATTAAGAATGTAAGAATAGGGAAGAAGTTCGTGGATTGACTAAACTCAGTTGTTGCTGTATAAAATGGAGATTTGTGAAGTGCATCACTGCTGAGGGCAGGGGGTGAGAAAGGTCCTCACGACCGAAATGTAAGCTAAAAGGAAAATAAAGTCTGAGGCTGAAGACGTCTCTGAAAAGCACGATTCACGTTTAAAACTAAGGACGGAACAGATTTGGAAATAAATATTGATTTGATTTGGAATTAAAATCAGGACATTTATGAAAAATTGCACAAAAACGAAAATTCAAGGACAACATGTGGATTTTAAATGGAAATCACATGGTTGTTTTGTTTGATTTTAGCGGTAAAGCTGGTTCACGTGATGAAAATACGTGGTAGTATCATCAAATTGGACGGGGAGAGCAATTTGAAAGCGTTACAACAAACAGGAAATGTTCTAATAGCTGGAGCGAAGATTCCGTGGAAAATTGATTACTACGATAGGTGATATGTATTGTGTGTGAATGAATGATTTTGGAATTTTTTAATAAACTATATGAGTGAGTGGAAGCTAATAAAGTTCAAATTGATGAGAAGTTGTGATATTTTAAGCCATGAGCTGTACATGATCTTAAAATTGATGTTGTTCAAAAATGGAATTGATTGGAATATTATCTGAAAATAGAATTGATTATTATTCTGAATGCTGGAACCTATATCGCATGAATTATTAAGCAGTTGGAATGAAAATGTAAATTTTGAAAATGTTGTAACATAGTCGTGGTTTGAAAATTGTAAAGAAATGTGACATCTGGAAATGGTTGTAATATGTGGATGATGATTGGATGAATCTAATGAAATGTTATTAATTTTGGTAGATTGGCAGGGAGTTGCTGGAAATTGTAAAGAGACAAGTCTTGATTTCATATAAATTGCATGAGCATGAGATGATGAAAACAATGTGAATATAACTAAAATGGATCAAAATGAATTGCAAGGCAGTCTTTCATTTATTGTTGGAGAAACTTGAAAGATTTAAATAAGTAACATCAGAAATTTTAATTGGAAAAATTAAAGTGTTTAGGATTAAAAGTCACAAATCGCATAATTTTAAGCACGGGCCACTGATGTTGAGGCTTTTACTACGATTCTCGGTAGAGGTTTTCCCGGCATCCGAGGCAATTAGGTAAATTAACTCGAAGGGCTTGCTTCGGGGTGGTCTTTGTAACTATTGTGTGTAGGGTGACTTGGATTCAAATCTTAAAAGATTAGAATAAACTTCATAATTCCATTAGGGAATACTGAAATTTGATTTTTGTGGGTCGGGGATATTGTTATGGAAATGAGTACATAAATTAATAAATAATTATATTAATTATGATATTAATTAAGTTATTAATAAAGTCATATTGAAGGCAGTTATTAATTATTTACATTTAAAGCATATGAAATGATTTAATAGATGGAAATAATTGTGGGCATAAATATAGCTTAAATATTAAAAGCATAAATAAAACGTGGAGTGAAAGAAAGTATTGCAATTTTTAAATAAGGAAGTTTGAAAGCATTCAGGTAAATGGTTGACACAGTCTAAATTATCAGAAGTATTGACATATAAGGAAAATTCATAAGAAGCAGCAGTTTAGCTGGAGTTTGCAGTATCGGCATTCAGTTAGTCAAATTACTAGAACAAACAATTATCTTGCCTAAACGGGAAGAGTTCTAGAGAACTCAAGACATATTTGGATGGTTGTATTTCGAAACACGAATTCGGAGAATGAGAGCAAAGCAAAAGACACGAGAAGAGACGAAACGATCTCTCTCTTTTGTGCGGCGTCTTCAAGCGAGTAAGGTTCTCCTTCCGTTGGTCAGATCAGCTGTGTTCAAGGTTGTTGGGTGGCCATACCGTTCGGCCATTAATCCAATAACATAGGTGTCGATTGAGTTAAGGTTAAAGTGAGGGAACTCTAGGTTTAGGTGTCAACCCTTTATCGGTGTTTAACTAAAATACTCAGCAAGTAGTTGGTTGTGTATTTCAGTGCAGACCGTTTAACTATTTGTTGTAGTGGTTTATTCTAAACAGTAAAGAAGGAGGTTAGCTGTCTATGGTTGTTGTGTGATTTATTATACATTTATTGACACAGTGTAAACAAATACATCCTGACATTTTATGGCATATATTGCAGTATTGCTGGAATATAAACCCATAACATAACAATAACAGTTAATACTTAATCTCACGAGCTTGTAGGTGACTCACTAGCATGTATCTAGATTAACCAGCAAACTTGGCGAATAACCATGACCTACTTCTTAAAAGAAACTTCACCATCTCCAGTGACAACTACGTCGCCATTGTCTGATAGGTGGCAGCCATTTTTGGTGATATGCAGTTTTGAACACTTATCTTACTGTCTTGTTCTAACTTTAGCCTCACCAGATTACTTAGTTGGTCTCCAGCATTAGAGAAGATAACAGGCTAGCAACTTCAGGGTTGTAATTCGCAAACTGAAAAAATCAGCGAAGATTGAGGTCCCCTTCCCCATTAATAAATTTACTTTTTGCGAGCATTCCATTAGGCTACTCGATTTACATACGCTAAATAAGGTCTTAATCATTGTCTGCACAATAAAGAATATCACGGCAATATATGGTTTAGTGTAGTCTAGATTAACTTTATTGGGGATTAAGATGAGCGGGGCTGGAATTATGTATATTCGACTTAGCGTGGATGGTCCTGCAGATGGGCGTATAGGCCTGCTGAATTTGATTGTTTTAAATTTTCATAACACAACTTTATGATTGTAGTTTTTTTTTGACAAATGACTAAAGTGTTCTTGTTAATTTTTCTAGGACTGGCCTTCAAATAACTTGTCACCATTGGCTGTGTACACCTAAAAATGGCCAAGGTTATATTGCTGACAACGTGCACAATTGAAGTATTTAGATCTGCCACAGATGTACCGTTGTGGCGTCTGTCAAATATCAAGTGGTTGAACTGAAAACTGAGGTTTTGAATTATGAGAGTTTCATAGTGAACCCATAGAGGAACCCATCAATTGTGGCATGATTGCATCCTGAAAAGAATAGTCAAGAACATTTCCCAAGATTGAAAGTATTAATAGTGGATAAGCTCTAGCAAGCTCAACTTGAGAAGTGGAGGCTGCCACATATTCAGCACTTGTCAATGGCAATTTGTGACTCCAAACTTACTAACAACTTCTGAAAAAATCGTGTGGTTCTATTGGTTAATGGGGTGTCAAGTACGCTAAACTGACAAGTTCTTGTAGAATAGGCCTACCAGACAAAATCCAAGCACATCATGGGTCAACAATGCAGTACATTTATTATCGGGTCAATTTTTTGGTCTGCAAAGTGTAGGCCTCTCTGCACAGAGATGGACTAGGTCAGCCCAATGCTTTCAACTAGCTCAAGGTATATTGCAAATATTAATTGCCGATGAAAAGGGGACAAAATAATGAAATGCATTCAATAAAAGTTTGTTTAATAAAATAACTCTTATTCTACCAAATATAACTAAGGCTTGTCCTTTTGTTCACTAAACTGCATTGGCTAAGCTAGGGAAAATTGTTAGCAAGGAACTAAAAAAAAGACAAGCTATAGGTGTGGGGGAGTGCTGATATATAGCTCCAGTAGCGGGGTGCATGTCCAGGAGCTGAATTATTTATCGGATATCACTGTTGTACCCGGCTTCAAAAGGGTACCTTTTTTGAAATTCCAGAGGAACTTATTTAGCATTGTAGCACATTTGGAGCGGTTGGGGGACTACCCTCCGTTTCCCTGCCTTCTGTGCACCATTGCCAACCGATAGAGTAGTGTTAAGGACTTAAAAATGCGTCTGCGGTCAAGATGGCCATTGAATGAGATAACCTAAACTAAAGGAGTGCACAGTAAGTGTTGAATTCTGATAAAATGCCAGACTAAGCATAGGCTAGTTGAACAACAATAGAGCTTAAATAATTTTCGAAAATGCAAAATTTGCACAATATTTCGGGGATTTGTGCACCCCGCCAGCAAAGGAACATCATAAAATCACAAAATTAACAACACAGTTTAAACATGCTGTTGTCAAGGCACATATAATTAACGTAAATAATGATATTAGTTAAATTAAGAACCTAAGTTTTCTTGGCTAGAAATGAGTTGGTGGGGGATGGAGGAGTAAACAAGACCTAACCATGCAAGTGCAGGTTCGAAGTGCGGAGCAGTTGAGGATGACTTATCCTGGTGTACTCGCAGGGTAAGGTCTTTTATTTGGCTGCCTAATACTGAGTATCAGGGTTCGTACAGGGCATTGAAATGCTGGAAAAAAGTGAAATTTCATAGGGCCTGCTATGCATGGGAAGTATGGAATCCTGACAAATTCTCAATATAAGGTTGGAAAAGCATGGAAATTACGCTTACTGTAATTTTCAAGTTTTAGAATTTGTGCACTTCAATTTTTTTTTTATTAAACCTGTATGTTGCTTGGGTTTGAAGCCAATTTTTACTTATCTGACGACATTTACAATAACATGTTGAATTACCAAAAAAAAATCTAATTTAGCACCACAATTGGAGTAGGCTACTGAGTGTGAAATATAGCGTGGAAAATAGATTTTTGGGGCCTGGAAAAGTCATGTAATTGGTTTAGATGAGGTTGTACAAACCCTGTTACCCGTGTTGATCAGGAAAGCGTAGGTTCTTAATTTTATTTTATTATTTTATTTTGTTTGTGCCTTGTCCAACACCAACAGCATGTTTAAACAGTGTTGTCAGTTTTGAGATTTTGTGATGCTCCTGCCTTGCACTTAATAACGGGATGTAAAAAATCCTGACATGTGTAAATTTTGCTTTTTTGCGCATTATTTAGGTTAAATTTTTGTTCAAGTAAGCGTTAAAGTTCTGCATTTTTATTTGTGGTCAGCTTTCAACATTTTCTTTATTTTCTACATAAGTAAGCCGAGGTCGGGTTGTGACTTGTTTGTTGTCTGTCATGGCCAGATGTGGAGTGCCATAAAACACATTTCTATACGTTAGGGCAGGCAAAGTTTTATTCTTTTAATGGGACATGTTACTGGCCCATACAAAATGAAACCTCTCGACTTCCAGATCAGCCAGTCCATCTCTGACCCGCCTCTTCACTGCTTTCATTATGAGTGGAAGATCGCCTTAATCGTCAAATCACACATCCAAAGTCTCCAATTCACCCTGATTGAAAATTACTTTTCTTTCCGGTGGAATTTTTTGCTTTGAAATTGAAATGCCTTGCAGTTGTCTACCGATAATAGCAAACTTGACATATCAGTCACAAATGTCCAAAGAAGAGGCCGATCAAGCTTCTTTTAATTGAACCTGTACTTTTTTATAGCGCCAAAATGGGCGAAACTATTGTCTCTAACATTGAAAATAGGGGAACTTTTTTTTACCCTTTGCATGTCCAATACAGAAATAATTTTTAACTATTGCTGCAGAAAAACCATATTGTATGTAGTGGTGTCGTTGATTTCATAAGCAAGAACTTTGTGATGGTCGTTATCACGAGTAAATTTAAACGTGTACCACACACAAATTAACGAATTCCGGACTTAGGTTGACTGACTTGCTAGCCTATCAATTCTATTATAAAAACGCTGGCCACATTCCCCATTCAGTATGATTTTGGGACTGAAAATTTTGATACATACTTAACTTCATTTCATAAATTTTGAAATTGTAATTAATAACCCCTTCCACTCCAGATGTATGGCTAGAGGGGCCTTTTTAAAAACGTGCCATACGTTCATTGGTTGGTCAAAAAATTCAACACCCTCTTCGCTAAGTGACCAAGGATCTGAGAAATCGACTGTTCTTTGCTCGCTTCACTCCAGTTACTTAAGAACTAACTGGAAACTCGCTCTTCGTAGCTGGACTATTATAAAATTTTGTCTTTTTGTTTAAGCATTCTTTATGGCGTGGAATGGGTTTAAATTGGAATGCATGACTTCATATTGGAACCTTGTCATACTTTATTTTTCTGATAGTTATAAATAAATACAAAGTAAGTCAGCAAACATAGCCTCCTTTTTTTTTCTATAGAATAATTGCCTTTATCTGCTTTAGTACCTTATTAGATCATCACTGGATATTCTGGAATTTCAACTAACTAGCCTAGCCAGTTTGAGCAGGCGTTGCATAAAGGAGATTACGTAGTGTTCGACGAGTGTCCATTATAATATTGCTGCATGTTCCATTTCTCGTTCTGGACCGTGACCACATGCAGCCAGTTTTGGAACGACTGGTTGTAACAATTTCTGGGGTAACCAGTGACGGTGCCAAGGTTGGGCCATGACCCCCCCACCAAAAAAAATTCACCCATCCCCCCCCCCCTGTTGGCCGCCAAACCCCAACACTCGTATCACAACCAGAAAACAAAATAATAAAAAAATCTTGCCAGGTAAACTTGAAATCAAATAAATATACAGAGCTTTTATTTATTTTATTTTATTTTATTTTATTTTTTAGTAACTTGGCATTATAGGGGTAGCCAAATTTATAGTGTGTTTATGGGACGTATTTTACAAATAAATTGCACTACATTGAAGCTTACGTTACGTTTCGGTTGGATTAAACGAATTAAAAGTGCCTAATGCGGTTGCCTTGAAAAAAAAATCCTAGGCCCACTCTGTTTCCCGATGAGCCCTCTGTCGGCCCCCAAACAATTCAGTCTTAACGCAGTCACTGGGGATAAGCGACGTTAAAAAATGTAGTCTAGGTTTTAACCTAATAAATAAATAAGTGAAAACGTATCTCTTGCTATGATTAGACATGCATGCTGATATATGTCACACGTAATAGTGCTGAAACGACACTGTTGCGGGGAAGGAGATCGTCTTTTAATGCCAAGGCAGACTGGGTTAGATATCGCGGCGTGTTTCACCTCCTGGTTCAACGCCATTTTATGCACATGCCGGAAAGTTGACACATTTTATTGTTCTACATATAAAATAAGAATGACATGTTGAATCAACTGTCGTGGACACGGGATACGAAAGCCGTAGCTTCTCTCCCAGCTGAGCTTGTGACAAGGAATGGTATACGATGCAATAGCTGCACACATATCAGTGAATTACCTCAAGTAGTAGTAGTTATCCTTACCACACGGACCTAACTGAAGTCATAACGTGAAGCATATTAAAAATATAAAGGTGCTAGCAAAGTTAAATGATGTATTTAAATGTTCGCATTAAAAAAGTTCAATGCGAGCTTCAATAAACAAGGAACTGAAGCAAGAACCCTTTAAAAAAGAAAACCGGACACACATTCCACAGAATAGCCCGTCTTCCTGCTTCACAATTTTCCCAGAATACAGTGCGAAGTTTGTAACTTTCTGGGGGATCCAGCTCTTACCCTAGTGTGCCCATCAGGGTGGTACTCACAGCCAGTTTTGACGAGGTTTAACTGTTACTGCGAAAATTCACAGATAATTCATATTCCGAACGTCATACAGAAACATGAAATTGCTTGAGCCTTGGGCTGGGCTGGCTGAATATTGTTTCTATTGCCTAATAGGAAGTATGCATTACCTGTACCCACCTTGAATCACCATTTTGACATTTCTAGAGGGAAAAAAGATGGCTTCTGGCCGTGACTCTTCACCTTTATATGGAGGAGTGTACTCACGCATGCGCACTTGGTTTGCGCAGCTGGACGGCTTTGTACATCCAAAAAAACCTCTAGGGAAAGGCAGCATTCTGGAAAGAAATGCAAAAAATAACAGGTATTGAGTAATAGAAACAAAATTCAGTCAGCCTAGCCCGAGGAGCCAGCAATTACCTGTTTTTGGGAATAAATTTCAAAATTCTGCTACTCAAATTTATAACAAAAATTTTAAAAGTTTGGCAATTAGATGCTTATTCAATAAGTAAAATAGCTCCTTCATGAGGCAAGAAATGAATAAATAAAGAGTAAGGCTTAAAACAAAGAACACTAGCTTGCCACCTGCATTAGCAAACAAATTTGGAAACCAGATTAAGGTTTTATCATACATTACTGTTAAATCGTGGAAATTCTTAATTAAAAAAAAAATGGAACGCTATAGCAGCCAATTTTTTGATTAATGCGGAAAATTGTAAATATTCATACATACGCTTGAATTTCATTTAATAATTTTTTTCTATAAAAACCGCCACACACTGAAAATGACACCTTTACATATTAAAATAAAAACTACTAAGTTTCTGTCTGGACAGAATGGTTGGTAACCAATGGCAGGGCTGCCCACAGTGGTGGAGGGGAGGGGCGGGGGAGGGGAGGGGGTTAATGTGAGGAGTGATTGCTATTTCCCATTTCAGGGGCAACACAAGACCAATAGCAAAAGAAAGTAAGAAAAAACATAATGTCAATGGCTTCTCCTCCAAATTGTACCATCCTTGCCCCCCCCCCCCC
>JAHWFP010012294.1:46665-65919 GCA_023313725.1 Lithobius niger | reverse complement strand
ATAATGTTGGGGATGACAGAACAAGAACAGGAATGGCTGATGCGTAGCGGATAATTAGCTGTGGGCGGATCTCTCGAGCATTTCAAGGTCAGCACCAATAACGGACAGGAAAGGGAGGATCCGCCATTTTGTTTTCTAAGGGAAGTTGTTCGCAGGAAACAGTTTTTTTTTCCTGGCCAATCAGAACCGAGTGGGTTGGTTAAAGAAAATTCACGACGAAAACATTTGAGTTTATTTTGTTTCATATAGAAACTTTTAATCTGGTGTTGGTGGAAGCTGTGTTTTATGCGAAAATAATGCTCAGGGTTGATTTTTTTTCTGGTTTCGTTTTTTTCTGCCGCGGCGTTTTTTTCGGGGCACCAGTCTATGGTAATGTGACAGGTGTAGAACAACCCATGTGTCAATGTCGGTATTGTGAAAAAGTATGCCTGCTAGGCGTTTCAAAATTATAATTTTTTGTTCCATACCCAATCCCACAGTTAAGGAAAACATAGAAGAGCCTGTTGTTTATGTGTATGGAATTGGTGACTTATGGTTTGACAGACAGGGAAAATGTCTCGATTTGTTAGTGCAACAACAAACTAAATTTCGTCCTCTGTCGTAAATTTTAATGACAAGTTTCTGTCCTTCCACCAAATTCTCAGTTGCAGGAAATTGGGCCAGAGTTGCCAAGTTATCGTGACTCGGACAGACAAGGAGTTTCACAAAATTCGATGGCATATTCGGTCTCGGAATATTCGTTTTCTAGCATATTTGGAAAATTGTAAAGAAACTGCTAATAAAATAGATAAGTTGTAAAAAAAAAGTGAATGCAGTTGAAACTGCTCAATACTTATTAGAGGTGTTATTAGAAAAACACTGGAAATTTAAAGAACTTATTATTAAATTATCAAAACAGTTAAGAAAATTGATGGTAAAGCTCTACCAGATAAGAAAACTAGTAAATGAAAAAAATAAACAAATGTTTTATGAAGCTTAGAAAGCTTGCCAAATTAAATACGGTGTTGAAATCTGTGGTTTCGCTCCCCATTCGTTTGTTAAAGGTTGCAATCCCTGTAAAATAAATAAGTTATTGTGTGCGCGGCGTATCTTGATTCCTGAAAGTATTTTATGAGTGGCTACGTCTTCCTGGAAGGGGCGGCTTCAATCGACGGCCGCCATTGTGTTTGTAACTATCTTGAATATCAACAAGACACTCTGGTGCCAAAAACGTACAATTGATTATCTGTGTTCGTTCTGCGGCGAATTCAAGATAGTCCGCGAACACTTTAAGATACTGTTTAAAAAACAAGAGGACACAAGAACCACAAAAAATATTTTCTCTGACCATACAGTCTTGAATGTTAAACAAATGAGATATTTTACTGTAATAAAAAACAACTATTTTGACAATACGCCCAGAAATTATGATGAATCAAAAATGGAATACTTGAGAGAAAATATAATAAGGTATCAAATGCCGGCCTGAAAAAAAGCTGCACTGGGTGTAAAAGGACCCTGCAGTACTTTAGGGGCACTTGGAGAGCCAGTCCCTAACCAGCAAAAACCTTTCTAGTTTAATTTCGGGATTAAGAAGGTAGACTTCTGTGCTGGTTAGACTCCCAAACGAAACCTAAAGATGCTGCAGGGTCCTTGTACATCCGGTCAGCTGCCAGCTCCCACCATAGGAAATACTTTTATTTCCTATAGTAGGCTATTTCCTGGTACCCCATAATTCACCTCTGTTAACAGCTACCCTGGTGGCAAGCAAGGCCTGAGCCGCCTTGACTACTGATCTTCAAGGACATAACCATGCAATGAGAGTACAAAGAATGACTGGAATACAATATTAATGATAAGGATTTATATACATAAAGTACATAGCATGACTGAAATGCAATTTTAATGATAAGGAAGGATACATCGAGTACATAATAAAGAGCCATAGCATCAGAAAATATGGGCCAACTAAGGCCCCAGCTTAGTGTATAAGACCAAATATAGGCTGTGGAAACTAACATTGCAGTGTTCCTAACGTTGTCATGCTGAATATACGTTATCTGGATAGGATTCGTATTGATATTGTCATTAAATCTTAAGCAGGACGGAAAACCTATGGCTCAAGATGGGTTAAATAAATACGGATGCAAACCTATTTACGTTTGGACTTATATGTCAGACTGCCTAAGTGGGGAATCTAACCTCGGCCTTTGATTTCAACGGTCGTGGGTTCGATTTCCCGCTTAGGCAGTGTAACGTATAAGTCCAAAAGGCAACGTAAATAGGTTTGCATCCGTAGTCATTGAATCTTGGCGCGAGGTAAACTAGTCAGTAGCTTTTCGTTTTAATGCAAGTTGGGTGAGGGCATATAGGTACTAGTTTTTTTTTTAATTCAGCAGTTATTTTTTTGATGTTGTTGTGTTAGCTGGTAAGGTGAGCTGAATTCAGGTCGAATTTTATGCGGGAGGGTGTTAGTTTCGTGAGGCTGGCACGGCATTCAAAAGCAAGAGCCTTGCAGGGAAGTTTGGCATTCGCAGCCAGACATGTGGCACATTATTCACTCTAGAATCCTACATTTCATGTATACTTTGTTAATTTTTGGCGATTCAAGCTGAAGGTGTTAAAGCTGTACCCGTGAATGCTGTTTTTCCCTAAAATGGCACTCCCATAATAACACTGGAACGTGAAGTGGCACGAACACAAAGGTACTCAAAGACCAAGACTACCTATATTTAAAAGACTTAACGCTCGGTTTCACGTAGCATGATAGACGCGTCGTCCAAGCGTTGCGCTGAACTGAAAGCACGAAGAACGAAAAACCCCAATCGTAGCATTGGTTAGTGTTAGCGGAATGCACAAAAACGTGATATCTTCTCATTATGAGATTTACCGGTGTTACAGCGCTAAACGAAGATTATTTTACGGTAATGGTTACTATTCTTGAAGTCTTCGGACGATTTACTGCTACGTCAAAGGATCGTTTAACACATTTTTCATGAGAATTGAAAACGCCGTAGCGTATCATACAGTACAATACGCACGTACCTTGGTTGCTCTTCTGCTTGAAATTCATGAAATTACACCTCCGGAAGCTTTTTTTTGTCGTCGAGTGAACAAAGAGGTACGTAGCATGAAGCCATTGTTGTTAAACTTTAAGAATTTGGTGTCAATGCAGTGTTTTAAGTTTAAAATCCGCGTATCGCGTGTCACACGTACCTTTCACAGTTCAGTCCGCATGCAAGAGCAGTTCATTTTTGGGGTGTAAGTAGCGCGACTGGTGGCAGAATCGGCGGCTAACTGGACGACGCGTCGAATTTCTAACGTTAAGCCTTTACATCCAGGTAGCCTTGCAAAGAGACGCAATGCAAACCTATTTCCGTAGCTTATTTGGCTTTTCATCTTGCAACTACTTGTTCGACTTTCTCCAAAATACAGGTCAGATATTCGAATCTAAGAAGAAGGGAAAACAGATGTCGTTTGCTCCATCAAATGACATCTGTTTTCACGTCTTCTTAGATTTCGAAGATCTGAGCTGTATTTTTGGGAGAAGAGGAAAGTTACTGGGTGAATGGTTTAATCTGAAACTTCTTACCCTGTTGTTGCGGAGAATCTTCTTGCAACAACCAGGCACTCTGCAATTATGGGATTTGGACAACGTTGGCAGTGACACATTGATGGGCTGCCACCAGTCGCTAACTGGCACCACTTTTAACTAACTGTGCCACGGAAAAAGATTCGATGAATTGAAGAATAATTAGCATTTATTAATCGATAGAGCAAAAATTGTAGTTACAACGACAATCGATGTTTGCAGTAGAAAAGCAATAACTCAAACACCGGTCACGAAGAATCACACAGTTCAAAGTATTGTAGAGGACAGGTTGGAGACGTAGTGATGTTTTGCCAATTTTGAAAGATAATGTCTCTTGCACTTATTAACTCAGTTAAAAATAATTCAATTCACAAGGGATTCACAACGTTTTTAGCTGCAACTGAATTTATATACCGATTTCAAACGGTGACCGCCAATTCACATGCTGTCAAGAGAGGTTCTACAGTCCCTACACGATATAGTCATACATTTCAGAAGAAATTAACCAGCCACAACAACGATCATCTTGCCATACCCTAACAGCCCATTAAAGGAATGCCCGACTCGTAACTTGTCTTCGGCTGTCCCGTAGGCCCCGTCAAGCTATCCAGAGTACCGATGTCGCGACTCTCCGTACAAAAATTCACCGATGCGATTTACCAATGCCCGAACAGACCTCAAGAAATGGGACGGTCGTGGCGTTCATTTTGTATACCCCCTCTAATTCGTTGCAGGTCGGGCCAGTTAGTTTACTGGCCATGGTACAGGCAAGGAGGATTCTGCTGGCACAGCCTTGTGTTCTTGACGTCACACGTCACTCTCCTACAAGTCCGCACTTCCTCGTCTCTAAGACGATCAAACGCTCATGCCTTAAGGGCAGGCAAACAATGGCCATAATATCCGTAATACTAACTAGGGCAGCCCCCTGTATATGGCCGGTTTTGCAGAACATTGATGTGATTTCCCGTTAGCATGAAAATACTGTGATGTCCCGAGAACAGTCGTCCAAGCTTTCATTAGATTTAGTTAGGTCCAGGGTTAAGAGCCATAGAGGCATAAATTCCGTTTGCATGAAAATATTGTGACTGGAAAAAAACATGACGTCATCAGTACTGTGCCTCTTTGTTGAAAAGAGAGTTCGAATCATTACTTATACAGACAATTCCGTTCGACAAACACACAAACCAATGAAAGAATTATCAATAGAATTAGGAGTGGGGATATCGGTAATCTGGCGACACACACACAAACAAACAAACAAATATTATGATCTTAGTTCTATAGATTCGTAAGGGTTATTCGAAATTTCAACATGGGGCTTAATTTCAATTCTAACCATTCCATCATGTTACCTGTTGAATTGACGCATAGGAACACTTTACATTATGTTTTTAGACGTAATATTTTAGGAGTAATTAAATTCCAAACCTCCGGTAAATTGACAGACATTTTTAACAAGCTTTAAACAGTGCTTCTCCCAGTGAGATACTTTAAAGACAAGTTGAACATTAATAAATTAACACGACAATCCTAGAGACTTACACGGCAAAGAGAACAAGCATGCAATAAAATATTAACACCAGACAAGCTAGATTATCTAAGAGTTCAATCTTAATGCTAGGTTACACAACTATCATCGCTGAAGGATCCCTAGCTTTCATCAAGACACACGCTAGATAAAACGATAACATCCAGATAATATATATATATATATATGAGCGTGGCGACCACTAGACACCTTGTTTCTTTACAGCAAAGGCAGTTTGGCTGTTTTCAGCATCTGAGGATAAATTAACAACACGACAGAAAAAAGGCTGAAACATGTTTGATCGGGAGATTTTGGTCGCCTGACAACAAAAAAGTCACTGTTAGTGACACAGCTTAACGTTTTCTTGTTGAAAAAACGACGTGAATAACGTTGATATTTGTCTAATTACTCCCAACTAACTACTGGTAACGCTTTTTTTGTATCACGAAAATAAATTCTTCCATGCCGTGAATAAAGCTGGTTCATAGCTCATTTTACATGTATTGCTCTGTAGATGTGCTCTTTTTATATGGACCTTTCTGAGTGGTCAAGTGGTTCAGGGGTTAGGGAGCTCCAAACGACCAAATTGATTTTTATTATGCAACAATGTCAAACTGAACATTAAATAAATCCGTACTAATAAGAAATGCTAATCATATGAAAAAAGGTGATTGTCGCCCTCAAAATCTAACTAAAGCCAACAAAAAAAAAAAACCAAATGTACCAGAAAACTAGATTGCTGTTTCCATCTCATAATTAGTAGGAAAAAAGTGGATTTCAGCAATTTGGACCAAAAATATCTGATATCTACTCCAAAACAAAACTTGTTAAGGATTCCCGCCAAGCTTATCGGCCATGTGAAGTCGTGATATCAAACGCCAAGCTCTTTCACCAAGCTAATCCCACCGACTAAGATTTCAAACGTTAAATGAAATAATTGAAAATTGCGCAGTAAGCAATTGTCATATATTTCATTAAACGCTTGGCGGGAATATTAATAGTAATATTTCATTAAACGCTTGGCGGGAATATTAATAGTAATATTTCATTAAACGCTTGGCGGGAATATTAATAGTAATATTTCATTAAACGCTTGGCGGGAATCCTTAACAAGTTTTGTTTTGGGTAGATATCAGTAATTTTTGGTCCAAATTGATGAAATCCATTTTGTTTTCTTAGTAATTATGAATTGGAAACGGCAATTAGTCCATTTCTTTTTTTTTTTTTGTTTCGTGAGATTTTGAGGACAGCAGTCACTTTTTTTTCATTTGATTAACATTTTTATAAGTATTGCAACATCTCCTTGCAAACGCACGAATTTATTTAATGTTCAGTTTGGCATTGTTGCATAATAACAATGTTTAAAACAATGTAAAACAATCAATTTGGACGTTTGGAGCTCCCTAACCCCTGAACCGCTTGACCAATTAGAAAGGTCTATATGAAAAGGGCACATCTCCAGAGTAATACCTGTAAAATGAGCTAAGAACCAGCTTTATTCACCGCATGGAAGAATTTATTTTCGTGATACAAAAAAAGCGTTACTAGTATTAGTTAGTAGTTAGTAATTTGGCAAATATCAATGTTATTCACGTCGTTTTTTCAACAAGAAAACGTTAAGATGTGTCCTTAATAGTGACTTTTATGTTGTCGTCAGGTGACCAAGGTCTCCTGATTAAACAAGTTTCAGCCTTTTCTGTCGCATAGTTATTAATCCTCAGATGGCTGAAAACAGCCAAACTACCTTTGCAGTAAAGACACAACGTGTCTAGTGGTCGCCATGCTCATATATACATATTATCTGGATGTTATCATTTATCTTGGCGGGTTACACACTAGCGTGTGTCTTGATAAAACGGTTCCTTTGGATACACCAAAGCAAATTCATCATTCATTATGACAGCCAATGAAAATGCTCAAATGAATTAAACCAATGAGGAAACAGCCAATAAAAACGGATCAAATTAACTAAAGGCAGTAGGAATGAAAGAGGGCGAGCGGGTTCATTCTTGGCACGGTAGCAACGAAAAAGGGCAATGTGAACGAATGTTCTCTGTAACACAGTCACTAACAACGAAATATTGGGGGGGGGGGGATTGAGGCTTAATGGCGCGTCGAAATATTGCTTCAATAATGCTGGATATTAGAGCCGAGTTGAATAGTTTCAAAGTTGGTTGAGTAACATTCACGGCACGCACGATCGTTCTTGCGGGTTTGTCGCGCTTGGTATCAAAACGAAGAAACAAGCAATTCAGCCACAATGAGATTAAGAGTGGCGCCCCCCCTTTAAAAACGCTGTTCACTACCCTGAGAAAACAAACCACTAGGGATTCCAAGGGAGGGAGGTAGGGGGAAATCAGGGGGGGGGGGGGGTTGGGGGGGGGGGGTCGGGGGGCGGGGGGGGGTAGGGGAGTCGGAGGGTGAATCTTACCACACAGCGGGGTAATGTATTTCGCTCACGCATGCGGAAACCAGCTAGACCAGCGTATGTTACAACGTATGTTTTTAAAAATAGTGTTTAACTAAAACACTTAGTGTATCATGCGTTGTACAATAAACACAACTGCTTTAATCCTTTAAAGGACCGTGTGGTTTGCAAACAAAATCTACGTGAGGGAGCCAAAACTAGTTCCCTTGGCATACCTCGAGTTTTGTTGAAGGATCTCCGGGGACCCCAACCAAAGCGAGTAGCAACAGCTTAGTGGTCAGCACCTCGTCTCCAAACCAAGTGAATGCAGGTTTGAATCCAGCAAGTATATGCGCCCCTTATAGGGGTAAGATAAAAATACTACCGTTTGTTTTAAACACTTCCGTCGCTTTATGTGTTTTGAGCGTTTGTCTATAAACTGAATGCGTTTTATTTTAAACACATTTCACATTCTGCAAAACTGTAAAACAGCTAATGTTTCGAAAGGTTTCTTCTCAGCCCATTTGTGAGCGTTTTTATGGGTTTTTTCAGGTAAACAATTCTAAAAATGTTTCTATAAGTGCGTTTATTTCTCAAGTGTGTTTATTTTAAACGCATTTTTCTGCTGTGTAGTCATGACGTGTAATTTTCATTAATGATGGCGCCGTTGTGCTTTCGTGCGTTTTCATTTCTTCGTTATGGCTGTCCAGCTTGAAGACCTCGTGCTCAATATCAGATAGACATCTGGTCATCAATTTTGGGTGTCACCCTACAGAGAGAGACAGACAGACGACCATGATGGCGAACCGGTCAAACTTAACGATTGGTAGAAAGTAAATTGCTTTTACTGGAGCTGGACGCGTTTAATGTGACAAAAAACGAATACCTTCAAAACAAGTCGATTCGTTCGTTCTCTCTTTTTTTTTAAAGTAGTAGTGCACTGCATTGTTTTTAAAAAATAATTTCGTAGTTTGAAGGTCGAAATGAGTCTTGTTTGCGATCATTAGCCTACATTCTACGAACTTTAGCAGCAGTGACTTTAGTTAGACCTACCTTTGGAATGGTGTTTAAAGGGTTGAAAATCGAAATTGAAAGGGTTTTGTAGCGAGCATTAACCGGTTTTGGTCATCTGCCCGATGAAGCCTTAAGGCCCTACGTCTGCAGCACCCGAATTCCCAGGTGGTCACCCACCCAAGTATCAATCGAACCGTGTTTAAAAATCAGTCTAAAACAAAAGGTCTGAAATGAACTAGTAGCATTTGCTATAGAGCAGTGACATTTGCCGCCATATTGGCACCAGTATGGGTTTTGGAGGGCATAACTATAAGGTGCACTACATAAAAATGGAGGGAAAAACAACGGAAGAGCGGATTTCTTAGGCTTAAAATAACGTTGTTTTCTCCAACAACAAAAATCGCGTGTGTTAAGTCTAAGAAATCACTCTTCACAGCATCAGCTTCAGTATGACGCCCTTCTGTTTAATGGGTGCCCCTTGCAGCTAACCCATTAAGGCTCCAGCATAGAGTTATATACAATAAAACTACGTCGTGTCACTGCTCTATACTGTTGCTTGCTTAAAGTTCAGTCTGTCAGTGTTTAACCGAAGAGTTTAGAAGCAAAGTGGTTACAAACTGTCCACTTTAGGCAAGATACTTTGGACTTCATCAAACGATTCCGTCGTGATTATTGCCAAAGAGGTAGTTCAACTTTAAATGTGCCCAAAAAAACCTTAACTACTACTATTCACAAAAAGGTATCCGATTCTGAAAATGGTCTGACTGCTGAATACGATCTGTCGATTATTAGTTAAAGGGACATAAATCCCTGTTGGCTTTCCTGCATGACTCAGTCTTGCAACATTAGTTCAAACGTATGTAAATGTTGCCAACGCATTCAATTTCTTGTTTTTTCTTGCGTGCGAGGTGATTTGGCGACATTAACTCTAACCTGTGTAAAAGTTGCAAAAGCAAATCTCAACGGTTCGCACGATATACCGGAAGGATTTATGTCCTTTTAAAAGCTTATGCATATTTACATCAATTCAAAAAAGAAAACCTAATTGTTTCTCACGCTTAATGCCGGTATTACTAACGACACGCTGATTTCAAAAGAACTCAGAACTTTTTTCATACGGGCCTTTTTTTCTTCCTCTGACAGTACAAGATTCCATTGCCACTATTAAGACACAAGCGAGTATGTTACTCGCCTTCACAATTACATTAACAACACCATTAACGAATATCCTATCCGGGTAAAATATAGCATGCGAGCATGGTGACCACTAGACACTTATGTTTTTTCAGCTAAGGTAAGACAGTTTGGCTATTTTCAGACATCTGAGGTAACATGACAATGCGACGGAAAAGGCTGATTTTTTTTCCGCCAAAACTAACGTCAAAAGAAATTGGGATGTATCAGTGGCAGGTAAGCATTGTAGCTCGCAACTGCTAGGGAAAGATGTTGACCTATCAATTTGGACCTAAAAATATGTTATCTCCCCAAAACAAAACTTGTTGAGGATTGAGCCAAACTTTTTGGCTGGTTGAAGTCGTAATACCAAACGACAGGCTCTAAATTTTGCCAGGTTAATCCTATCAACTAGGACTTCAAAGTTTGAACTAATATTTCAAAGTTAACGTTTAACATATACTTGAATATTGTGCAGGGCAGAGAAGTTTGAGTCATAAGAATAATGGAGATGGGACCTTGTGTTGACAGATGTAAATGGAGAGTACACCAACTGACAAACAACATTCAACAGTATGGACTTATTGTTCTGCAAAACCTTAGGAAGCATGCACGGAACATCGTTTTTTGCAGTCCGAAGTCACAGAGTGTAACGTGCCCAAAACACAATCCATGGCAATACAAGGAAAACACAGAGAAACAACACTTCCTCTCGTTTCCTTTAGCTATTATTCACCAAAACTTGAAACCCAAACTTGAATCACAGACAATGAGAGGCAATTAGAATACAGCATCAGGAGCCAACACAGCTGACTCATGTTGCACACTGGATGTTTTCATTGAGTAGTTCCCGAAGTCCCCCATTGTTATCCGGACGTATAAAAGCGCGCTGGGTGGAGTGGGAGGACAACTGTTGTCTGGAGTTTGACCTAGCATGTCGTAACGCTGAACTAATTAAGGGCCAGAACAGCAAACACTGGAATGGTGACCTAATTGTATGATGCTTGCCAAGGAGTCCCCTAGCTCTATGGTGATGACAAACTAGACATTTCGTGAAAACAGACATCTTGGTGTTGTCTCAGTACAAGCATGGTACAAGGGTACGCAATTTTGACAGCCGTATGTCCAATATTTGAACAGAAATTTTGTTTTTCTGGACAAATGAAATCTTGAGGCAGCTACCTTCTGGAAATACGAGATCAGAATCAATCTAGTGCTGACAATTCTTTTCAAGACATTCTCTTCAAGCGAACGTACAGTTGAAAATAAAATGCTTTCTCTATGTATGAAGGCAGAAACCAACCTAAAAACGCGGTTCAGGAACTCCTTTTTTTTTTCTTGTCACATTTTTTGTGTGTCCATTTTGAACACTGGAACTAGCAGGAAGTGGTAAAGAAGGAGACAAGCACAATGTAACAAATGCACAGACCACTCTGGAGATTTTAGTAGTTGTAAGGTTGGTGGAGTGAAAGAGCACGTTACACCTATAAATGGCAGAACTCCCCGAACATGAGCTAGTTTTGTGGTTTGACAGAAAGTTGTGAAACGGCACGGAACTGGACCTGTGACACATTTCTCTTTTTTTTTAGTGATAACTTGCGGTGCGGATCGGAACTGAGGCAGCAATCCGGTTTGTGAGAGAATAAAAACCTACTGAGTGGCTCGACAATGAAGTAGTTTGCAGCTTTTGAGGAAGAAAAGTCACAAAACTCAAAGTTGTGAGAATTCAAAATTTAACAAAGAAAATTGCAAGGAAAAAGAAAACACGTAACCCTGTAATGGCATCACCATTACAGGAACGCGCGTATGACGTGGCATTCAACCCCGTCTGCAGTTGCAAAAGACCGTGCATGTTTTGTTGATGCAGAGCGGACGGTAAGGCTTCCTCATACACATTGTCCACCAGGTACCTACAGTCAGGAGTCAGCAAATCATGTGGGGGCCAAGATGACTGACAATCACCAGTGGAGTATGGGAGTGGGGTCAGAAACTATGGAAGACGATCGCGACTTCCGTAGAAACAGAAGAAACATGCGTAGAGATACTCAGCATTAGACTGGCCCTAGTGGTAATCCTGAGGAGGAAAACAAGGGTGGCTACGACGATTTCACAGGGGACAAACTGACCAACTAATTTCTTGGATTGCAGGTCAAGGCTCCTAAGTTCGTTAAACCCTCTTACATAGGGATAGGCAGTGATAATCGCCATCATTTTTTACACACACTGACGAAATACCGTGTTGTGCTAAAACTACCTGATAGGCATGTCTTGCAGACTATAATCCTGCTTGCCCTACAAGCAGACGCATAAATGGTGGTTGAAGTTTCTGAATCCCTTTTGGGACTCTTTTGAGTACGCCTTTAATTTAGAATTTGAAGGCATACATGATGGGGAAGACCCTCAAAGAGAGCTGGAATTAAGAGTGCAGGCAACCGATGATTCTTTTTCCAGCTTCGGAATATGTGAGTCTTTAAGGGGGATTGGCTCCCTATACAGGGCCCACAACAGGTGGCATTGAATGCACTAGGGTTCTGGGACTCTTAAAAATATTGTCTAAGTGTAGGGGAGATATCCACGGCCCCCGTGGCTATCGAAGGACGAATGAATGTCATACCATGGTAGCGTCTAGTCGGCGTTGTTGTTTTGCTGTCAGATTGTAAACCCACTTTGGTAAGTGGCACAACGTGGTACATGGATGACAGGAGTATCTCGAGGTACCAAGGAGTATAGTGTAAAATGAGTTCCGTATACGAAATCTGCCCGAAAAGGCAAGGCTGATGAAAACATTCAAAGTTTGCATAGGTCAACGACATGCCTGTGCGGATCAGACCATCGGTTGCTAACAGCTTCAAGGTTGGATAACGGTCGCTATCGACTGGGTCAACAGCTGACTGACTGCAGAGAGGGTGAAAACACAACTCTTCCTTCCAGTTGGCTTAATCTGCAGACAGGCCAACGTTAACATGAATGAGAGTAAGCATGAGAGTAACTTTCGTGATTGTCCGTTATTGAAAAGAGGAGTATGAAAAGCAGAAAGGTGTTAAGAGGAGAGGTGTAGGATCCCCTGTACTCACACAGAAAGGTAACTAGCTTGGACGTGGGGATATCGAAGGTAACAATTGTTTATGCATGGCTAAAACCGGATGCAACCACAGCTGAAATAATTCAGCTAAACCACAAATATGCACCCGTACTACAAACAGCACCTCTGCAGATGTTGGTGCAAGTCGCTACAAGGACGGGTGAGGGAAGGGCAGAGGTAACTAAGTTCCTGATGCAGCAGCGAACTTACGGCCCAACCCCGATCCATCCCTGTCTGTAGAACGGAAACTAGCAAGGCGCGGGTTTTCTCCGGTATCCACTGAGAGCAATGCAACGCAGGGCAGGCAACCTCGTGTATCTTGGCGATGCTTTGGACCAGTGAGATGATAGGTCCCAGCCAACACCAACGTACATAGGGAAGGTAAAACCTGTGTGGGTGGCCAGTTTACATCCGAGAGGGTATTTAACTGTAAAATGTTCAACCCAGAGTACTGGTAGAAATGCGAATTGTGGTTAAAAAAACCATGAATGCGCAAAAGGCGCCAGTACAAAGAAGACAGAATAACAGCTTAAAGGCGAAAGAAAACTCTTTGAAGTCTAGTGGTGGGTCTGCCAAAAATCAAGACACTTGGCAAGAAAGTGTCCAAATAAGTTTTAAAAAATGAGGCAGAAGACTTTTATCTTGGTCGAACCGGGTTACGACCAGCAAACTCTCTTTAGATTGGCTTGCTAAAGCAGGACTTTGTCAGGCAGGCTAAAACGTGCCTTTGAAACGAATGTTCATCTGTTCAAAAGCCTAGACGAGGATACTACTACAGGAATCATGCCTTTAATTAATGTTAAAGTAGCAGGAGAACCCTTCTTAGATTAATTCATTACCAGAGCCAGTTTCAAGATCATTTCCATTGATAGAGCTCACGCTTCACAGGTGAAATGCATGAAGTGGTGTAGGGATTGCCTCATAACTTTCATGTTGGCAGCTGGAAATACCCAAGGTTACGGGTATTTTACATAAGTAATCAGGTGGCTCGGTGGCTATGCTGTCCAGCTGACGTGTCTAATCCTTGAGAACGCTGCGGTTAGTGCAATTCTGGACATGGTTTTCTTGAATCGAACTGGCCTCATTCCAGACAATCGAAATTGGTGGATGGCGAGTAGGATCACAGGAGCAAGAAACCATTCCTGTTGCAAAGGTTGGATAGATAAAAATTGAACAACTCAAGCAACTGAAAGTAGAGGTGTAGTGTGAGCGGCGTGCTAAGGATGAAGTATTGCTTTTTGAAAAATCGAGCAAACACATTGTAACAAAGCACATTGCCATATGCTGAGAAGATGTCTACACAAATTCAAACACGTGTTAACATCTAAATGCGGTTACACACCACTTTATGAACACAAGATCGAGCCAGGCACACGCCCAATACGCTTGCCTCATGCTCTGTCAACAATGAATTAAATAAATACAGATGCAAACCTATTTACGTTGCCTTTTGGACTTAAATGGCAGACAGCCCAAGTGGGGAATCGAACCCACGACCTATACCACACTGATATATGACATATTAATATCGAAGGGTTCGTGCCAGTATGGTTCAGCGGTAGGATCTCGGCCTTGTCAGTATGCTTCAGCGGTAGGACCTCGGCCTTTGATTTCAAAGATCGTGGGTTCGATTTCCCGCTCAGGCAATCTGACATTTAAGTCCAAAAGGCAACGTAAATAGGTTTGCATCTGTATTTATTTAGCTCTTGTTGAGCCGTTGGCTTTCTGTTCTGTTTCAACAATGAATGATTGAATCCCAGATGTAGGAAAGAATGCGGGATGACGTCATTGAACGCTTGGAGTTCCCATGGGGATCAGTATTGATGTTGACACGTAACAGGGGTGAGGCAGGAGGTAAAAGATTCTCCATTGACTAGCGCCTTCTGAACTCGAAGACGGTAAAGGAGAGCCAGCCAACCAGTAACGCTAGCCAGTATGCTCGGCAAGGCCAACTGGTTCCCATCCGTGACATGAAATGATTCTTGAAGATAGGAATGGGGAAACCAAAAGCAAAAAATACCTGTTTTCGTTGCACATTGGTTCATGGCAGTTAAAAAAAAGATGCCATATGGATTATGCAAAAGACCAGCATCCTTTGCGAGGCTCATAGAATGCAGGCAAGCGATGGAATTAGGTAACGCTTTGTACAGCCATGTCATGAGTTACGTGGACGATTTGGTAACAATTTGGGCAGTGTTCCTCTAGCTATTGTTCACCCAAACTTGGATCACAGACAATGGATGGCTAATCCACCTACGGTCCAAGAGACGATGATTGGAATGCTGCAGCAGAAACTAACTGCCAACACAGTTGACTTATGTTGCAAACGGGACGTCTCCATTGAGTAACTCCCTAAGTCCCCCATTTTATCTGGACGTATAAAAGTAATATGTTGGTGGTTTGGGGACGACAACGGTGTTTGGAGTTCGACCCAGCATGTCGTAATGACGGACTAACTTGTGGCCGGGATAACACAGCGAACACTGGACTGATGACCTAACTGTGTGATACTTGCCATGTTGACTCTGACTCTGTAGTGATGACAAACTAAAAACTGCGTGAAAACCGAGATCTTTGTGTTGTTGCAATAGAAGTGTTACAAGAGTTGAACAGAGTGATTTGTTAATCCAAGATTTTATCTCATGATCTCTTTGCTTGTGACTAAGGTCTTTCCACTCTTCTGTGATTTGCTTGTTGTGCTCGGGTTCCTCGTGAACCCTCATAAAGCTAGTATTTTGTAGCTGGACGGTTTTTTGTTGTTTTGTTTCAGTTTCGTGTGTGGGAACTCATCTTGGACATCTAGGAGGAGCTTCGAAGGAGGAGCTTCGAAGGAGGAGCTTCGAAACCTGTGTCACATATATTTCTTGTCATTGACCATTTTCTTAAAAGGACATACCCTCTCACGATTGTCGTGCATCCTGCATAAAATAGCTTTTGCAACATTTACAGAGGTTACAATGAATGTAGCATAAATAAAAACAGAAAAATGAATGCCTTTGCAACATTTCCATACGTTTAAGCAAAGTCGCAAAACTGAACCATGCAGGAAAGCCTAGAGACATGTATCTTTAATACGTTTGGTAAGCAGTTATCAACGACTAGGTAAACATTTTTATTGTTATGATTTTCGCTGTAGTGTTTTGTGCTTCCTTACCCTTGTTATCCATTTCCACTTTAAGCCTTTATGTTGCTATGGCTTCATAAATTCCTGTGCAAGCCCATAGGCAAGGAACATTTGACAGGGTCAGACAACACTCCCCCCTCCCCGTCCCCCATTTCTGAATTAACTTCCAAGTAAGAGATGAAAGACTGAAAGACAGTGACTTATGGATCTTGGCGAAGGTATTATTTTTTTGAATCTGGAAGCAAAGTTATTCTATAAAGCCCTCTTCGAAATATCTGAAGATCTTAAATTTGGGAGCGGGAAAAATGTGTGAGTAAAATAAACAAACAAGTTGTTGCTTTAAAACGTAGAAGATTTTTCTCCAATCCTTTGTGTCCAAAGTCTTTTTCAATCACCACTGACCACATGAGGCCAGAAGTAAAAAGTGCCCTAGATTCAAGAAAGAAGAATCCGAAGTCACGGGAACAAACACTCACAAAGCGAGTAAATTCCTGTATTCAACGCTAAGAAGCCAGTAACGGACCTCATAATGACTTTTATGATTTTGCATGGGTTTACTACCAATCGATCTACGCTTTTTTAAGCAGGCATCTTTTTCCTCCACCAGAGGACATTCCCAGAAGCAGCGTGTAGAGCTCACCCACCTGGACTGTCGGAAATCATTCTTTGCCGTGCGTGTGGTCCCAATCTGGAACTCACTCCCCGAGGAGACAGTCACTGCCACGTCAGTCTCGATGTTCAAGAGAAAACGACTTAGCACTGACCTCGGCAAATTCCGTAAAAGGACTTACTAATTCCTTTTAATCACTTTCCTACAATACAATTTCACTTTTTCTCTCTTTTCCGTTTAACGCTGGGACCGGTATTAGTGGCCTGCCATTCCGTAACCCCACTCCCAATTTTTTGTTGACAGTAAAACTTATTATTATTATTAACACTGGCGATAGCCAGTGTTAGTAAGGGTCGACCTAGGATCTCTGTGTTAAACTTTCAACTTTGAGAGCTTATAACTCCGTCAAAATTGAAAAATTTTAAACCAAATTTGGAATCTATAGCCTTGACTAGTCAAGCCTGTATACAGTCCAAAATTTGTGAAATTCGGTCCAGTCAAACCCGAGATACAGAGAGGGGCCAAATAGACAACTTATTGTTCTTGGTCTTGTTCTTGGGTCTTGTTCTGGGAATGTACCTTTCGCCTGTCCTCTCTACAGGTCAAACTATTTGTCCTGTAAAGCTGGTTCTTAGCTCATTTTACAGGTATTGCTCCGTAGATGTGCCCTTTCCATAAGGCCTTTTCTAATTGGTCAAGTGGTTCAGGGGGTACGGAGCTCTAAACGACCAGATTGATTGTTTTACATTGTTTTAAACATTGTTATTATGCAACAATGCCATTTAGCAAACGCCAGCTGCACGACATAGACGGAAGATTAAAGGATTTGTTTCTATTGTTAACATTAGCGATAGCCAGGTTAATAAGGCCATAGCTATTTACCGAGCTTAAAGGCGGCGCAACAAAACAAACAACAAATTAATTATAAAGGTGTCACACATACTCAACCCTTCATCCACCACCACGCCTATTTATTACAATTCTCAAAGTAACACGGATTAATAAACAAAAACGTATCGTTAAAAGTTAAAAGTAAGGGTCTAAAAGTCAAAACCTGTAAGGAACACGGACAAGCTTTGACTCTAAGGGTCTTGGTGTCAATTTTGGCCAGTAAGACACTGCTAAGCATTAGACCCTTACTACCCGGTGATCATGTTAATGACTTAGTACGGAAAATTGGAAATTAGCCAACAGCGAAAATCTTACACTAGAAATAACGTAGTTCAGTATGCCACCTTTATGCACTTACGTTAAATCGGAGTGAAATGACCCGGATTCGAACCTGCCACCCAGTTTGCCCCCAGATCACTTGCATAGCGCCTTAATCTCTCCGTTGCACTCCGATGAAACGTAAGTGCATAAAGGTGGCTTACTGAACTACGTTATTTCTAGTGTACGATTTTCGCTGTTGGCTAATTTCCAATTTTCCTTAATATTATTTCCAGCGATTTATGTCTGTTTATTAATGACTTGGTAACCCAGACAGAATGGGTGTACACGCTTACGCTTGTAGCAGGTTGTCTTGCTTGGAATCGCTGCCATATTATCAGACCGAAAAAAAATGTTAACCTAAAGCAAAGTAGGAAACCCACACCCCCACTATCATTGAATCATCTCATGGGTCTTTATAGGACGATTTCAGACAGCTGTTCGTCAAAAACCGGGTAGTAAGGGTCTAATGCTTAGCAGCGTCTTACTGGCCAAATTTGACACCTAGACCCTTACAGTCAAAGCTTGTCCGTGTTCCTTACAGGTTTTGACTTTTAGACCCTTACTTTTAACTTTTAACGATAAGTGTTTGTTTATTAATTATATTATTTAACGACTACTGGGAGCAGCACAAGAAGTTAGGCCACCAACCATATGACTCTTTGTATGCAGAAACTGAACCTAGCAGTGGGTTTGGAGAAAGCCATTTTAAAACCACCAGAAGAACTTTGTGAAGCGTGCCAGCTAGGCAGTTTTAGTCGATTACCGTTCAACAAGACAACGCCACGTTGAAAAATACTTTGAAGACGTGTGTACCAATATCACTGTGTACTTGCATAGCCTGAACACGAATTATTCTTTGTACGTTGTGAGATAGGAAGTACACAAAATGTTTTCTGCAAGTACACAAACAACTTGGAGGCTATCTGGAGGCTAACATCTGTAGGGACTACACTTTGAAGACGTTATACACTGAGACTACCAGATTCAGTGCACAGTGTCTTCAGAGTTAGTCCCTAAAATGTTTTTGATCAAGTTGAGTAAAAGATTTTATAATATTTCGCATTCGAATAATCCATTGAAATACGAAACTCTGGATCATTATAAACTAAAATTCTGCTTATAAAGGTCCAGAGTTTAAGCTCGAAATTATTCCTTGAATCAGATGAAAACGAATTGAATGAGTTTACTTTATTTCTTATTGCACTACAGTGTCATAAGGCTAGGTACAGCAAAATTCCAGATTAAAATTTCTAGTGCCTCCTTCAAGAATAAGAACTTGCTTTTGCCAAGAGGGAGCGAACGGTTTAATTTCTTTTTATTTTATATTTCGGTGGTCTATTAAGAAAAATGCCTGCTTTTTAAAGTCCAGAGTTTGAGCGCAAAAATATCCTTGAACCCTCCGAATTACACTAAAAAGAAAAAAAAATAAGTAAAAAAAATATCTAGTAAAAACGATTGCTTTGAGTTGTTGAATCCTTTTCACCAATGACACTTTAAAGTTGTTTTGGACAAAGATTGTTTATAGGTTTTATT
>JAHWFP010012294.1:23617-46565 GCA_023313725.1 Lithobius niger | reverse complement strand
GTGGGATGAAGGGATGTCCCGTGATCCTTTCCCCAGTGCTGTGCTTTTGTAAAGAACTCAAACAAAGGTCCACAAAATCGAATTGCGACCAAACCGTAGTAGTAAATGTCTGGCTACGGGACTAGTAGAAGTAACTCTGATAGTGTTTGGCTGAGGTTAGAGGGTTTACGATCTTTAAAGGTTTATTGGTTTACTGATGGAACCATAAAATGGGCAACGTCAACACTCTTTTACAACGCAGAATATATTGTAACAAACCTTGCAACGAAAATAATAAACAAGAAATTAAGACATTTCTTTAGGGCACTGAGATAAATTGGTGTTTGCAAGTACTCTTTGCCATTGTTTACATACGCCAAAAACGTGGCCCCCCCCCCCCCCCACGCACGGTGGTTTCAGGGGTTGGAGGAAATTGGCTTCCCTTCCTTCCCCCCATCCCTTTTCCTTGGTACCTCCAGCTCAATTCAAAACTAAATGTATGATAACAGTACACAGTGTTTACGCTGCTAGCATAGATTATTTTTTTTTGTAAACGCCAATTACGCTGACAAGCGCTTCTCAGTTTGTAACTTCCAGTGTCAGGCTCATTACTGTAGCAAGAATTTTAGCAGTTTGCGGTATTGTGCTTGTACCGAAGCATCGCAAACTTTGTGAATGCTTTTCAGCAAATTTGGCTTAAAAAATTCTGAAAACGTTGCGTCCGGCAGTGAATACCAACACACCTCTTGAAAAGTAGACAGCTGAATATATTGTGTGCGCGGTGTATCTTGAGTCCTGCAAGTATTTTGTGAGCGGCTACGTCTTCTTGGAGGGCGTGGCTTTAATCGATGGCCGCCATTGTTTTTGTAACCATCTTGGATATCAACAAGGCACTCTGCTACTGAAAACGTACAATCGATTATCTGTGTTCGTTCTGCGGAGAACTCAAGATAGGCCGCGGACACTATAGTTTGTTTAAGTGCCTGCTGTGGCAGAACTTTCAGACTTGGCAAAACTTGTGAAAATTGGTAACGATTTAAGAAACATTTGTTTTTCAGGAAAAAAAATCAACCAATAGCATTGTTACAGTACTAATAGTTTTAAAATCTAGTTTTGTTAAAAAGTTGCATTTATCTACCAGGGAAAAAGTGGATGCCTACCTGGGGTAAAGTGGATATGTATTAAAAACAATGTTAACAGCTCACAAAACAATGAAAATCGTGCCACAAAAGTTTTTAGCCTCTTCAGTAGCTACTGTCACATTATTCTCAATCTATTATTCGTGAGCTTTCTTTTCGTGATTACGCACCATTCTAAAACAGACAACAACCAAACTCCAGATAGTTAAAAATCGCTTTCCTTGCATATTGAGTCAATGGATGACCTTGACTGAACACACCTATAGCAATACGTATCCACTTTGCCTCCTGTACGTGGTATCCACTTTGTCACACTGCGTACCTTCACCCTGTTCTACTTCGTCCTTAAACTATACTTAAATTTTCAAACTAAATTATAGTACTACGTTATTCTGCAAGAATTCTTCTTCAAAATGACATCATAATTATCCTTTGGTGACACAAAGTTTCGAAGATATCACACGTTTCCCTCGCTGACAATTTGTTTGAACCTGCATTGAAAGCTGAAAGACGTGCCACACACCAATCCCTCTAGTATCAAAATACCAAACTAACGTGACGTCACCAAACTCTAACTAAAAAAAAATCAACAGAGCTATAGAAGCGTTAGTTTTCTCGTAATGCCCATTATCCACTTTGCCCCGGGTAGCCGCTTTGCCCAGGGGATCCACTTTGTCCCGGCTTCCCCTACTGTCAGGACACAACGTTTCAAGAATAATATTACCTTCCCCCTCCCCTCTCCCTCTGTCTAATCTCAACCCGGTTCGTCACCTCCGCAACTTCTAGAAGTAGTCCTTGCTACATTTTAGTTTTAAGTCGCTGAAAACAATATTTCGAAGGGTTTAATCGCTAACGTATTTTAGATTATCAGCTAGGACAGGTACTTCTTAACATTCGTTGGTATGAATTTTGTTCAGGCCTACGGTCAAATTCTATCCCCGCGCGCGGGGGGGGGGGGGGGGGGGGGGGGGCCGGGGGGGGGGGGGGGGGGGGGGGGGGGGAGAGGGGGAAACAGCAAAAACCCAAAACACATTGAAGAAAAAAACATTATCCTTGCTGAAGGTTGCGTGCTAGGCTCTGTCATCTGTTTTTCTAAGGCTACTTCGCCATCGAGTCATACGATCAGTCTGGGAATTGACCCTCAAATGTGCGAAATTCGGGCCACATTATTTTACCCAATTATTATACAAATAATAATTACCGATGACCTTATTTCAATCTATACTTAAAAAAAAAAACCCTAACACTGATACTCATGCAAAACAGAATACAAGTTCCAATTCCCCCTTTTACGATTTAGCTCAATATTAACCAGTTTGTGCTAGAAAATTCTTATTTCTTTCACAATTTCTGATATTCAACAATAAAGTCTTGCTAAGAAAAATAACCACCGAATAGGAGGGTGTAAAATTAATCTGATGCAAAATTCACAAGGGTGAAAGAACCCGCCAAGTTTCAGCCAGTGAAAGTAGTTATATTCAGGACAAAAATGGCTGCCACCAAGTCGCTACATGGTGTACCAATCCTAACCGAAAAGTGTTTGCCTTAGAAAGTAGCAATATCACCCCCGCCAACGAACAACCACCAAACTAATCCCACCGACTACTACATCAGAGGTTAAATGAAAAACCTGGTCATTGCAACCCATAGTCAAATGTTTTTATCTTTTTTTACTTTTTACATGATAGATCAGCTAATGACTGGTGCATTTTACTTGGCTAAACGATGTCAATGGAAAATGTTTAAAAACTAATCGTCTTAGCACAGTAATACAGGTTCGTGCGAATCCTTGAAAACCTGGAAATATCCTGGACAGTAACAATGCAATTCCATCCCTGGAAAAGTGCTTGAAAATATTGAAAAATTATATATGTATCATCAGTAAGGGGACGAACGGAAAGTAGACAACGTGACTGCTGAAGAGCACTGAAAAAATTTAGCCAAGAAAGTAGTCGAGTGTGTAGCTTTAAATTGTTATTCCCTTTGTTTGGGCATCAGAAGTTTTGAAATTTGGGCTCTGGTTATAATTGTATTTACGCGTATAATGGTTGGATACAGTGGTAAGGTTTCACGTGGACTAAACAGTACAGCAACACTGCAGTATCTGAAACCTTACAGTACGGTTCATTTGTGTTCCTTTGCTGTGTTTACTTCAGATCAGTTAAATCTTACCTTAAGCATCAAACGAGTTCGTTTTCTAATTCGTGTTACTTTGGCGTATACCGTCAGTTTACATTAGCTTATTTTAAAGTTTTCGATCTTTATCAATTATGGTTTAATAATCTGCAGTATACTGGCGTTTTAATGTATGGCATTGTTGCATAACAACAATGTTTAAAACAATGTAAAACAATCAAACTGGTCGTTTAGAGCTCCCTAACCCCTGAACCATTTGCTCAATTAGAAAAAGGCCTTATGGAAAGGGCACATCTACAGAGCAATACGTGTAAAATGAGCTAAGAACCAGCTTTATCGGACAACAAGTTTGAGAGCGTCGTAGAAACGTGTCGTGTCAACAAGAAGAAAAAGAAGCCAAAAACAAATTTCTTGGTTTCAGCTCAGGTCTATAGATCTTCGATTTGCTTCGGCGGATTTCAATGAATTTTGTAAGCTTGTTGACCAAGTCCAACAAAGCTTACATACCAAATTTAATCGAAAAATATTTACAGACGGCGAAGATACTAAGTCAATATTTCAGCTTTAACGTGGGAGCTTGAGGTCAAACCAATGCGAATTACACACAGTGATGTTATTTTCAGTATTATTAGGTGATGCTTTTTGATTTAGTACATTGCAAGCCTGAAACTTTTTCATGTTTTTTTTTTCTTCTAGTTAATGAAAGGCGAATTAAATAATAATAACAATAATAATAATGATAATATCAATAATAAAAAGAAATAATATTACGGACAAGGTTTCTGCATTATAAAGAAAAGGTCGCACTTTTATATTTTTTTTTCTGTTTCGTTCTATGTGAACGAAGAGATCTCGTGAAAATGTAAAATAGGCTCATTTATATCGAAATCAGAACTGCAAGTCGAATTCAGAAAAGTACCGGTCCTTAAACTAGAACTGTTGAATCAAGAGTGCCGCCGCAGGGGGAAGGGAGAGGGTTACACGAGCGATATAGGGCCTATGTATACATCAAATCCATACAAGGCCTATATACCAAGTCATATTAGGCATGCATACCAAATTTAGTTAAAAAAAAAAAAAAATGGCGGAGATGGAGTCCAAATTGTCCCTTTAACATGGGAGACTGAGGTCAAACTTACAGTAACTGCTTAAGCTCGTTCTTCTAGTCATTGTCAGAGTCGCGACGCAATTTAAAACATTGTGTAAGAATAACAACACAGAAATGAGAGAAACTCCACCCGAAGAGTCAAGCTGACATGGTCACGGTCACCACAAATCTAGGTTAGCAATAATAGTTATCTAGATTGTCCGTTGCTAAGTAGATGAATGAGTTCTGCTTGGTTTGGTTTGAGTCTTTCTTTCTGTAGCATATAACCCCTGTTTCAAAATTGTGTGACTCCATTTGTATGGTCGAGGAAGGACCAAACAAACATTCCCATATCTCACAAGTGTGACAGTGAATGAAGAAGGCACACCCTTTATACCTATTTACTTCTAGCTGTCTTGGATAAGAAAGTACACACGATACGTGAAAAGGGAGGAACTTCAAAGCCAGAGGAGAGACCTTGAGAGCAGGTTGTGCTTATGGAAAAACAGCTCAATGTTTGTAAGAAGTATTGTCTGATGAACTGAACGTTTAAAGGAAGGACATCACACTGGTTGTTTGGTGATTAAGGTTCCGACACCTTGAATTCATGATTCTGCCTCCGTAAGCCGTTTTGGGACAGAAAAACAGGAAGGAACTAAGTGCGCAGTTGCTACAGGAATACTTGTTTTGTTAGCAGCTTATAAGAGTTTTGTGAGGAACAAAAAGCAGTGTACCTACTTCCTGTAAAAGGCGTACGGCTTCAGGCCACAGCCCTTGCGTGATAAATTCAATTCAATTCAGTGGACGGCATTAAGACTGGGCCAGCATATGAAGGATTTCCAGCACCCAACTCGGCAAAATTTTGTACTACAAAAGACATCCACCTCATAAAGAATTTTTTTAAAGGTCTGATTGTCGTGTGCTGCTTGCTCGTGAGTAAATCTGTTGGTGTATCGGTTTGGAGTCTCCTGATTTGGCCAAACGTTGGCTGCATAGACACCCAGATCCTGATTTTCCAATAGAATTGTCAGGCCCGGACCTAAATCCCTGAATAGAGGGTTCCCTCTTCCCCCCTTCCCCTCGCCAGCCCGAATAAGGGCAGTTGCAAACGGACCACAAAGCGCGCCACAATCGCAGACGCAATCTTTGGCGTTTGTGGCGTGTTTGTGGCAGGTCAGGTAAAAACCATGGGAATGTACTTGGGCTTGCTTTCACACACAGTGGCGCTCTTCTGGAACTGTTGGTAGAACGCCCCCGAATCGCCTGCAAGCGCCCCATACTCGGCACTTTCGGCGTCACGTTGCGACTTCAGTGCCACACAACCTGTTGAGTGATCGGTTGGCTCGTTAAGTTAAGTACCTCAGCTGGCATTGTTTGCGACGTCTGCTTTCGAATGGGAACGGAATCGTCGGGAAGCGTGGTGAAAAGGCCAAATTGCGCATTTGTTATCTGAAAACTGCTATCGATTCAGACGTGCTAGCTAGTGGTGTCGTTTTTGCAACGATTCCATGCGTTCTGTGGTCCGTCTGGACCCGTCGCAAAGGGGCTACAATTTCCCAGGATAACTTTTCAGTAATAATAAACGAAAAGCATAATGGCGATAGCATTGTGTATTGCTATCGATGACAAGTGAATAGCAACGATGACAATTCATGTATCATAGCGAGTCCGGGAGTTGAACCTGGGCCTTCGGATACGTCCTCCTGACTCCTGTACTAACTCGTCACTGTAAAAAGACAGTTGTTAACTTTTCAAATAACTTAGCAAGTAACAAACTTACGGTAGGTGGTACCTAAACTTCAGATTTCAAACGCAACGATGTAATGCAATGAGGACCAAACCCAAAACCCCTGGTTCAATTCTCGATCCAGCACACGTCGTGCGATTGCACATGCAGAGGTTCCAAATTAGAAGCCTTCCATGCGTTATAGGTGGTAGCAAGCGCCATCCCAGTTTCTAGTCCATAGTTTGAACATCATGCGCTTTCTATGTTAATTTTGACCCTCTTTAGTTCCCCTTTCCATAGCTCGATACCGGACCCCGCCTGAGACGCTAACAGTGCTCCCTCAGATCCCCTAGCTGGCTTTGTTTCGGCCCCAGTCGTTTTTCTACTGGAGGGGCCCAGCGACCCCAAAGAACCCCAGGCCACCTAAGGTGTAAATCCAGCCCCGTTGACAACAACTTCCGTCCAAAGGTAGACTAATCCTCATCCGATTCTTTCTATGCCAAGTTTTCTGCTAAACTTTAGACACACTGTGTATGCCATTTTAGATGCTATAATTAGCAACGGGTTGCCGTGTTAGCTAAGTATTGCTTTTCATCTTCGTGTTACAGCGTAATGCATGGTTCCAGCAAGACGTCACAGCTTCGCGCTTTATACCAACAAGTAAAGTGAGCAAACGTGACGTCATAAGTCACCACTGGGCTTAAATTATCTTCGGTTCCCTGGAGGCTACTCCCATCCGTGGAATATGGCTGCTGTAACCAACATTGAGTATGCAGTAGATTCCTAATGAACACTTTCTACAACTCCATAGCCCATAGAGTTATTCTTAAACTGCAGTAACGGTAAGCTTTCTGATCTCTCAGTGTGACGTCACTGCATCGCGCAACCATCGGACTCATCGGCTTTTCGAGACGTTGTTTTCCCGTAATCCTCCGACTAAAGATGGTGATCCTGCAGTTTTCCTTCGTTAGGGTTATTTATGTAAATGTAATCCACCCAAAACCAAAACTGGTATAAGAAACCGCCAAGTTTCCAAACAGGGTCGGCCTTTGAAAGTAGTGATATCATTCAACCAGGGAAATGTCGCAAAGGTTAGTCCTATTAGCCAAGTTAATCGCACCGAATAATACTTTGGACGTTAAATGAAAACTTGAAGATTGCTACAGCGAGTAGCAATGTACTAGTTTTCATTTAACTTGCCAACTGTTAGTCGGTGGGGAGAGCAGTTGAAATCGAACCAACCATGGATCCCCATGAAATACACCGAAGTCTCCCCAAACGCTCCCCCCCCCCCTCCAACACCCCCACCCCCCATGAAGCATCGATGACCAACAAATTCTTACTGAACGTACTAAAGCATGCATTGTAGCAGTAGTAATCGAACTACATGTGACACCCATGATATACCCCCAAGCCCTCCCTGTGTTCAAGCCATGTGGCTAATGACCAACAAATTCTAGTTCGATTTTGTACTGCTAAGAATGACTTGTGTACCAAGTCATGTTTTAGCACAACCAGCAAGAATTTGTTGGTCTGTAACCTCATAGAGGTGAGTGTGGTGGGGTCGCAGGAAGGGGCCTATGGGGGTATCTTGAGGAGGTTCCATACCTAGTTCCATTTGTAAGCTAAGAATGACTTGAGTACCAAATTTCATGGTTTTCGATGTGCATATTAGCCCAAATTTTGGCCCGTAACAACTGCACTGGAGTCTGGAGACCGAACCAACGAATGGTTGCTCAAGTTTTATAGCGTAAAACGTAGGTATGAAAAAGGCCTAGGGCCTTTTGAACGCTGTTTTAATCTGACTACAATATTCTTTTTGTTGTTCTTCTTGTTAGGGAATTTTGCTCCCACCTAGAGATCGAAACAAAGAACCGATTTTCAATTGTTATGGCTTAAAGTTGTGTATTGAAAACGTTAAGATTATTACAACATTTTTTTTAAGGTGATTACAATATTCTTTTCGTTGTTATTCTTTCTGGGACAAGAAAAAATATCAGTATTAAAAAACGCTTAATCGTATACAATACGGATGTAAACCTTAATAAAATTAAAGCTCTAAAGTAACAGATATAAGAAAAAGACATGTAAGCCATCAGCATCGTACTAATACGTGTAAAAGAATCTCCAGCCTGTTTTTCGGGATGCTGGAGATTCTTTTACACGTATTACTGCGATCTTAAAATAACGTAAATAGGAATAGATATTAGAAATAAATCATGTAAGCCATCAGCATAGCACTAATACGTGTAAAAGAATCTCCAGCATCCGAAAAACAAGCTGGAGCTTCTTTTACACGTATTAGTGCGACGCTGATGGCTTACATGTCTTTTTGTAATATCTATTCCTTTAGAGCTTTATGTTTTTTAAGGCTTACATCCGTATTTTATACGCTTAAGCGTTTTTTAATGCTAATTATCTTTCATCCGACGCTTCTCTCAACTTTGTAGGTGCCTGCGATCCAGAGGAGTAGGAATACAAACACGCAAACAAACAGACCAAACAAATCTCACGATTTTAATAAGGTAAATACATCACAGTGGTTTTGTGCTTTATCATAATTTCGTTAGATTTCCGTCTTCAGGTTTAGGCGTGACAAACTGTGACGTATAGGCACTCGAATGGGCTGCAACTTTATTAATCACATGATAAAGCATACTTATCTAGACCACTGCTCATATCAGAGGAAGGTTTGTTCCAAAGTTTTATATGTATAAGGAAAATAAATAGAGATAAATCGCTGGAAATAATATTAAGGAAAATTGAAAATTAGCCAATAGCGAAAATAATACACTAGAAATAACGTAGTTCAGTAAGCCACCTTTATGCACTTACGTTTCGTCGTAGTGGCATGACCCGGATTCGACCCGGCTACCCAGTTCGCCCCCAGATCACTTGCATAGTGCCTTAATCGCTATGGCCACATCCTCCACATCTTAACTGACTGTTCTTTTATCTACACCATTTAAAACGTATGATGTGCGTGCGTGCGTGTACATCTGCTCCTCTGGAACCAAGGCACCTACAAAGATGGGAGTAGGACCAGCCGAAAGATAATTAAATTGCACTCGGGTTAGAACTATTTTCATCACTGCAACTTCATGTTATGACCTTCAAATACGCGAAAAAACCTTAAAAAATCTATATAACTAAGATAATAATATTTGTTTGTTTGTTTGTGGGTGTGTGAGTGTCGCCATATCACCGAGATTCCCACTACTAATTCTATTCTATTGATGTCCGCAGTGGGATACAGAAATGATTTGTCTGTATAAGTAATAATTCTAACTGTCTTTTCAACAAAGATGCACAGTACTGATGACGTCATTATTATGTTTTTCCAGTCACAATATTTTCATGCAAACGAGATCTAGAGCTATATGACTCTTTAACCCTGGCTCTAACTAAATCTAATGAAAGCTTGGGCGACTGCGAACGGGAAATCACATGTATGTGTGTGTGTGAATGTCAGCAGTGGAAATCTCTATAATCCGTATTCTATTGATCTCCGTAGTGAGGAGCTGTCCTGGTAACGTCAAATATTTTTTTTACCCTCATGATGTTAGTTTGTCATAGTTTGTTCATGCAAACCTCCTAGACCGGAGGAGAGCGATGTGGGTAGTTTTTATTTAATTTTTATGTCATTCAGTCAATGGTCTTTTTCCTTGATTGGCTCTTTTTACCTGTTTTCTGAGCGGAACCTTTACGACGCCATAAAGGTATTTTGGGATCCTTCAAATCAGTACCAGTACAGCAATTACTCGTCATTTTATAATTTACTTGGTCGTGTCTTACCAGCAGTGGTGGTCGGCGTGGCATATTACAACAAACTTCCTACCGGTCGGACCGGCTCAGCTGGCTAATTCATGGAAGCGCGTTACTCTTTTCTGCCAACGTTTTGCACTTTGCCTCATCGTCTATTTATTATACAGTATATGGCCTGAGGGAAAGGAGGGATTCGACCAAGTACCAACCATGCCAACAAGAAACACAACAACAAATCCTCACGGCAACTACTCTTCGCCTTAGGGTAAATAAAAGAGAGAGAAGAAGAAGAAGAAGAAAAAAATGGGCTGTGTACGTCGACCATCAAGGAACGAACGAACGAATGGACCACGTGGTCCTTTGCTGGATGAACTGAGGGAAGGCAAGCAGGTACAGGAAGAAGGTTACAACTACGAGCCACTTGCTGAACCTGCAGAAGCGAGTGAAGACAGGTGAAGGCATGGTAGCCGAACCTACACGCTTCGTGCTGCGGAAAACAAGGTCGAAACAGAAAACAACCTAAATACTAGTTGCTGACGAAAAGGAACATGTCGACCGTTGTGGATTCTTCTGTCAAGGTGCCCGTGAGTGGTGGTAATAATGTCCCAAAGACAAAACCACCGGCACCGCCACCCCCGCCGGCGCAACCTCCTATCCCCAAGACGGTTCCGTCAACGATTACGTTGACTTCTCTGCCTATGATGAAGTGCCCTAACGGTGGTTATGTTGTGGCAAAGCAACCAGCACCACCTCCCCCTCAGCCTCCAATAGCACCACCCCTCGCAGACCGATCTTTATTGGATGATTGTTTCCGTGTTCCTGCTTGGATGAAGGAGGTGAGTTTTTCAAATTTTGATTTTTGTTCTCTTAACTACGTCTTTAAACTGAAAGTACTTCGTTGTAGCGCTGTCGTATATACAAGTAGTATCGACAGAATGCCTCTTGTGGGGGGTCAGTGTATTTCGTGTTGAGTGCTCGACGAGGATTTGCTGAAGGCAGGATTTGTAAACTTAGGTGTGCGTGCAGTGGACATACAGTTGCTTGAAGAAGTTTGCAGCGTGACGTGTATATACCCATGTTTATACAACTTTGCGTATGGGCGTATACCCATGGTTGATTCGTCATTGGATACACAAGCTACTGTTGGAATACCTGTCACAGAACAGTTACGGATTATTTGTCGAATGCCTTACTGGCCTTAACTGATTGAAATATTCAAGTCATTGCACGGAAAGTATTCGGATTATTCCGGTATCTATATACTCAGTCGGAGGGGGCCACACAACTGAGTTTTAAATTAATACAAACAAAACTTACTTCCGTTGCTTTTTGCACTTAAATGACTTCCTGAGCCTGGAGTTGAACTCACAACACTACCACAGCTCTACAGCCACAGCACTACCACAACCAGCTCTATCAAAGCTTTATAAATGCCATAGCTCTACTACAACCTTACTGACACGGCCAACACGTAACATTTAACCCGCACAGATACAGAAAGAAACACTGGGCCGGTTGGACTGTGGTTCTTTCCTTTTAGTCATGTCCGTATGGCTCAGCGGTAGAGCTCCGACCTGACATTTCAAAGGACGTGGGTTCAATTCTTCACTCAGGTAGTCCGGTAGTCTTACATTTTACTCCGAAAGGAACGGAAATGGGTATGCATCTGTATTGGTTTACTCCTTGGGTAATATATTGTTGTTCTACCTATTGATTGCTGCTAATCTAATACGTTGCATGCACCCTTGGTACAGCAGGGTTTAAAGTATGCAGACCTTAAATTTTAGTTTTCTGTGCCTGGAGTGGCTAACCATCTTCTACAAGTGCTACTATGTTTTTAACGAAGAATAAATAACTCCATCATAGTAAAGGTAGCGGAATTTAATTTTAGGTTTTTAACTAAAAGTGACGTAAAATAACGCGAAATAGGTGTTGTCTTTGGTAAGCCCAACGTATGACCTGAATTATGCCTTTTAAAAGTATGTAAGGTTGTAGTACATTACGTGTTCCTTGTGTTGTTATGGATTAGAATTATTTATGTGGTGATAACAGCAGGTAGGCCACACATTTCATTATTTAACTCAGATCTTTAATTTTTTTTAATTTCGTTATTCCGCTTCATATTATTTAGAGCCTCTCACACTAATACTAAAACAGTGGTATTAAATTAAAAAAAAAAAGGTATATTGGGAGTACTTCAAAATAAGACTGCATGGAATACCCGTTGATAAAAATCTTCGTTAATCCAAACTTTCAGTTTTGGAGAATGCACAATTCAGCAGGAGGAGATCGTTCCAAGCAAATCAAATTTAACTTTTTAATTTGTATCTTCGTTTGTTTATCGCTTCTAAAGTCAACGTATTTCTGATAACAAGTCTGTGTGTGTGGAACTGAAAAGTTTGATTTCTTAATTTCAATTATTTCGGGTAATTCATTTAAGTTTAGTTGCAACATGTTAGCTACTAAGTGAAACAGTTAACGCTCTTGCCGATTTTTTGCATTCTGAAAACTATTCTGGGCTTTAAACGTTTTTATGTTCTTGGGCTATATATGTGGCTGCAATTTTCATCAATACGGGACTTAAGATGGTACATCTGATAAAACAAACCGAATTAAAAAAGGTTTACCTTGAAACTCATCGCTTCTTTTAATAGGTTTTAACCTGCTTTGACATCACGATTCTGACATGCTGTTGGTTTTTTTTTTCTCGCATGTTGGTGGGGGTATACTAGCATGATCGAACTTTTATTTGTTACTAGCCAAACTGTTCCGGAGAAGGAATTTTACGTTCTTTACTCGTAAATTCCAACATATGGAAAAACTTGATCTAGCCTCACGACAGGAGGTTGAAAGCACGTCCAGTCGAAGCCAGAAGGCAAGAAGGAAATTTTGCTATAGGTAATTTCAATCAGGAATTCGTATTTTCTTTTACAAGCCACAATAGAGCAGTGACATTTGCCGCCATATTGGCACCAGTATGGGTTTTGGAGGGCATAACTACAAGGTGCACTACATAAAAATGGAGGGAAAAACAACGGAAGAGCGGATTTCTTAGGCTTAAAATAACGTTGTTTTCTGCAACAACAAAAATCGCGCGTTTTAGGTCTAAGAAATTACTCTTCACAGCATCGGCTTCAGTATGACGCTCTTCTGTTTCTCTATGCAGTGCCCCTTGCAGCTAACCCATTAAGGCTCCAGCATAGAGTTATATACAATAATACTACGTCGTGTCACTCACTGCTCTATAGACATGAGCTCGAGGCATCACAGGTCCCTCCTCTTCCTGAAAATGTCAGGGGTGGTGGAGATCAGGCTAGAACCTGCGATCATTGGCTCATAGTCGTGCTAACCATTAGACCACCTTCCCGTGCCTTGTCGTGAGCTGCCGCGACTGGATTCAAACCAATTCAAGATCTGCAACATTCGCAACGGTGCAGACTAATATTCAGTCTACATTCAGTTAATTTAATATATACGATGTCCGGCACATAGGCTTTTTTTTGGTACAAGTATCATTGTATGGCGACTTCTGCAAGCTAGCGAATGTCCCTCTCCCGGCTCCTCCCTACTCCCCGGTCTTATAGGCTTGCCTGTTGTTGACACTGGATTGTTTCTGAGGCCGATGGCCTTCGTTTTAACATTTAAATCATTAATTGCAAAGAAACAAAAGTCTAACCAATAATAAATAATACATCAGAAGCGCACACCCGTAAGGTTTGCCTAGTCCGTCAGCGAAATTTGTGATCTTCCGAAATGCTTGCTTACCGCGTTACAGATATACAATGACAAAACGTGCAACACAATTCGTTTTTATCTATTAGATTTATCACATTTATTTGGCAATTATAATACCTGTAATAACTGTAATAATTGCGTGCAGCCTGCTTATAAAGAATTTTTTTCTTTAATCTGAATTTCATGTGGTGGTAGCTCAGTCGATAAATATGTTGATTTCTCGAGATAGGTTCGAGTCTAGATAACAGTCGAATTTTTATTTTTAATCTGGCAACATTTCAAAGATCGAGAGAATCACGTGATAATATACGGTCAAACAAGGATATTGAATCTGAGTTCTTCGCCTCTTTGGATTTATTTATATTTATTTTTTAAAAGTCTTATTTACTAAATAAAATAAACAATTTTATTAAAAAAAAAAAAAAAGTATCGGTATTGATACATGATGGGTACTTAACATATTGTGGTTTGGATGTGTAGTTTTATGTACACAGCAACGGTCTAAAAACATGGTTTCGGTACACCGGAAGGCCTTGCCGTGCCGGCACACCTCTGTTTCACTGTCGTTTGCTTTTGCTTTAGCTAAGTGCTAAACAAATGTCGTTTAACTTTTTGCCGACTGCTCCAGTGACTGGAAACCCAAGGACACACAAATACGTTCACCTGAAAAGTGCAGCAGTGATACAGGCAATACCCCGAGGCTGCAAAGCTACCTACCTGACTGGCTTCTCTTGGCCAAAGTATAAGCTAACTGACTGACCTTAAGATACTTTCTCTAAGCAAGGGAAGACCGTCACCTCTTCACCCAGCTAGACCCCAACCATTTTTTATTTTATTTTATTTTTACTTTTCAGTATTTATTTATTTTTTATTTTGGAGAAACCATATTTGAGGACAGACAAGTTTGGACAAACGTTTGAAATTAAAATCAGGCTACTAGAATGGAAAGTTGCTGGTGACCTTTCGCCGACTGTCAAAATTGATTTATTTGTTTTCCGGGTTAAAGGGGATATTGACTGATTAGCAATTCCATAATGTCCTCAGTAGCCTACGGTGAGGAATTGTTTTCTTGGACTTTGACCTTTGGAGGACACATACACTTCACGATTTATTTTTCCATTCAAGTCCCGTGGTAAAATACTGTAATAATATTGTATACATAGTACAATATTTACACTGGTTTATTACAATGATAAGCCTTTTTTAACTGTCTTAAATACAAAAAAGAACAATGAAAATCCGTTGCATACAGCGTTTTATACAGTAAAAAGAGAGAATTTGACATTTACCATTTTTAGTACTATTTCTTGCCACTAGATGTCGTTTAGAAAAATATATTAACTGATTTAGCTTGTATGCCTACATTTTTTTATTTGTTCCCGAAAAAGAACAAATATTTGTTCACAAAGGTAAAACTACAATATTTTGAAATAAACGAGTTAGTTAATCGGCTGATAGGTGTACATACTAACTAACAACGGCTTCTATAGTGGCAAGAAATGGCGCTAAAATTGGCCACCTTCAAATTCTTTCTTTTTACTGTATAATTGCATAGCATGCAACGGATTTAAATTTTTTTTTAAATTTATTTACGATAGTTCGGAAAAACAATAGTTTAATACACAAATGTAAATCTAATTTTTTGTCCTTGAAAATGCTTTCGGAACATTTGATCAGATTTGACTGAATGTAACCAAACCTTGTCACACATGAGTGCCAACATCGTAGCAATCAATTTTCACGCAGAGTGTACCCGTGAAAGTGTGTAATGTGTATCCTGCAAAAGCAAACGAATCTTACAGGCCTGAGTTTTCTGTATACTGGCTGTTACCGAAACGCACAATTTCAGAAGAAATTATGTACGTAGATAGTTCTCAATTTTGTTAAAGGGACACCCGGCCTGCCTTATAACATTCCGCGTGCCAAATTACAGCTACGAGCAGATCGTCATCCGAGCTATTACAGTGCCAAGGTCGGCTGGGGTGGTAGCTGTTTTTCTCGCATAGCTGCTGTCTCGGTTGGCTTTGTGAATAGTACACGAGACAGAATCAAGTCAACGATTGTGTCGTCACAAACCGAAATGATTCTCGTATTTTAAAATCACAATTTATAATTTTCTAGGCTAGTGTCTTATAATTTTGCTTCGGCGATCTATTGGAATAATTAATTTTAATTTTTATCGCATTAGTCTATTAGATTTTAGATCTCAGGGTAATTATTAGAAAATCAGTAGATGTACACACAGAGATGAAACGTCATGATTATTGTACGCGCGCTATGCATCATTTAGTGACGGGTCGTTCTTAAATATAGTTAACAATATTCAACAGAAAATCTCCTAGACGCCACATTTTAAAACTTTTTTTTAGCAAGGGAAACACTAACGGTAAGTAAATAGACCTTTGGGGCCGTACTTGATGTGGAGGATCAAGAAAAATGGCGCTGGGAGGTATATCCCTTTAATTATTTATCATAAATGACTTACCAATGACTACACTAAATCGACTGCTCAAAAACGTCCTGCACTTCCTAATTTCCCTCTTAGTCAAACAGTTCCGGCATGCGCATTGCCTGCTTTCAAAAGTTAAATTAACGCAGATAATCTGATTTTGCGGCCTGTGCCGTGAATTTCCTTTATACTGTATACCACGCGCCATGGCTGTTTGCTGTGACGTGCACATCACGTGACTGGGCTAGTCCAATCAGACGGCGAAACAGCCGTTGTTCTTGTTCGTCATTGGCTAACTCATGGTGACGTCACGGCAAACAGCCCTTGCGCATGGTTTAGTAACTTTGCGCTGTGTGGTAGGATCGTTGCTCGAATGTGCTGCTACAAGCACTTCGAGACCCTGCATCACCTGCAAAAGGTATGCCAGTTGTAATTGTTGGAAGTAAGGGTGCATAATAATTTCTGCAAGAACGCAGTCTCGTCAATTAAAAGCTGTAAATTAATCAGATGCCTCACAAGTTCGATTTTGGCTCAGCTCAAATAACGAAAGTCAGCACTGAGGTTATGAGATTACTCAATACCAAACAAAAGCTGGATAATTCGTGGAATTACCTGCTGATAAACGAATAGTTTAAAAGCAGGTAATTCCAGGTATCCAGGCTATTGTGTATTATCGAACGACTGTACACATGTTTAACCAAACGATGTCATAGAGAGCTATCTGTTTAGCATGGTCTTAGGACGTTGCCATGGCAATAACACTTTTGTCATTGCTTTACAACTCGCGCATAGCTTTTAGCTAGCGAGTTTTTGGTGAATAAATTCATCCTAAAAGCACTGGCTGCTTGTAACAGATACCTTGGAAGCTAAATTCTTTACCGGCCTCGATATCGTTGTTACTATCTACGACTTTCTCTGCGCATAGGCTACCTAAAGTGGGCTAATGTGTCACAGCATTCTAGACTAAACCTACAAGCAACAGTGCTATCTTTAAGAGCTAATATTTTAATATATTTCGTACCTAAGGCAGAGTAATTATTTGCACTTTTGGGCTAGCAATTAATTCTTTGATTATAAAATTAGTTGGATGTAAGACATAAAAAAAACTACTCCACCTGTCGTCCGTCTGTAGCCGGTAGCAAAGGTGTAGCTTTTGTTTTGAATCGCTCCACCTGTCTGCATTATTAAGAACACGCCTTATTCATAATAACGCATTTACTGCACGTTCTTAGACCATGGCAATAGCGCTCTTACTCCCATGCTTACACCTAGTCTATTATTATTATATCCGGAAGGGCAGCAAGATTCCGATCAGTTGAATCCTTGATGACAATGTTTTTCTTGTTTTTTTTTTTTAAATACACCTATTTTTTTTTCTTAGATGTATTACACTAATTATTCTCGATGCCGTACCAGAATAGTCATTGATAATTCTTATTTTTCAAAACTAGGGATGTATTTTAAAATCTAATTTCTAATTTTCAAATGTTTTTTGTTGTTGTTGTTGTTGCTTTTTTAAGTGCGCATCATTTTTAATGTCATGATGTTTTTAATAAATAACTTTTTTTTGGAATTTGGCTGCAGAACATGGAAACAACGCTCATTAGGCCTATTCATGTACTGTTCCGGTAAAAAAAAATCGCCTTTGTTATACGGAAGAGTGGAGGACTAATGTATGTGACTCTGAACGAAAATGTTGATATCTCGAAAACTACTGGGCAGAATTGAATGAAACAAAAACCCGGTTTCGTATTATGATATCAGCTGTATTTCTATGCGTATTACATGAAATGATAAGTATCCAAATATAACTGGCCGAGCGATCAACACGAGTTGATAACTAATAACATATCTCATAAACTACTGGAAAGAATTGAATAAAACCAAAACTGGATTAATTGTTATGATGTATGCTATATTTGTATACGTTTGACGTGCAATGTTAAGCAACAAAATATAATATGAAATTCAGTCTTTGTTTCATGAAAATCCATCCACCAGTTTTCAAGATATCAGATATCATTAAGTTTTTCTCGCTAGGCCAATTATTTTCAGTCAGTTAACGTAGCATTTAAGAAGGGTAGAAATACAGTAGATAATCTTATAAGTAGTTCAGTTTTTGTTTCATGAAAATCCGTCCAGTAGTCTTCGAGATAACTGAATTTCTCCATGGTTGTTATTACGACCCTCGATATAACGAAAAAGGGCGTTTTTTTTTTTACCGGAACTGTACAAGATAAACACAGTGATACAAAATAAACACTTGTCAACTTTTATGATTCAAAATTTCAAATTTTAGTTTTATTTCACTGGCTTCTGGTAATTATATCTTAAATAAAACCCACAAGGGTGAAACAACCCGCCAAATTTCACTGAGTCAATCAAAGTAGTGATATCAGAACAGAAATGACTACGACCATGTTGCTACATTAGTTGCCAAGCTAATCCCACCGAGTGCTAGATCAAAGGTTAAATGAAAAACCTGACCATTGCTGCGGACTCTAACCCTTGACCGTAGCAATAGTCCAAGTTTATTAGTAATAGTCGGTGGGATTAGCTTAGCAACTAATGTAGTAACTTCATGGCAGCCATTTTTGTTCTGGTATTACTGCTTTGATAGGCTGAAATTAGGCGGTTTGTTTCACCCTTGTGGGGTCTGTTTCAGATATCACTCCTTTTGTAGTTTTTTTTAATCTTCTTTTACCCTTCATTATTTTTTGTCATCAGTCTTTAAAGGTACACTCAGCCCGCCTTATAACAGCCACACGCTGCTCCCTTCCGCGCATGTACTATCGCCAAGTTCAACTGAGATAGTAGCTGCGTTCCTCGCAGCAAAGAACGCAGCTACTGTCTCAATTGGCATTGTGCCTAACAGACGAATCAGCACGAACGCATTAATTTGTGTCGTCACAAACCGGAATGATTCTCGTATTTTAACATCACAATTTTCTAGGCTAGTGTCTTATAATTTTCCTTCAGCGATCTACTGGAATAGTTAATTTTAATTTACCGCAGTAGTCTTTTAGATTTTTGATCTCATGGTAATCATTAGGAAATACATACAGAGATGAAACGTCATGGTTATTGTAAGCGCGCAAAGAATCATATACTGAGGGACACAGTAAATATAGTTCACAATTATTCAACAGAAAATCTCCGAGTCTCCACATTTTAAAACGGATTTTTACCAGGGGATTGGCTACGGTACGGAACTAGACCTTTGGGGCCAAACTTGATGTGGAGGATCGAGAAAAATGGCGCTGGGAGGAATGTCCTTTTAATTCATATTTATAATTATTTTTTTATTTGTATATTGTTTAAATATGTAACTATTCAATTTTAACGATGAGCTTGCTGTAGTAAGAACGAACACATAAAAAAAAGTGGGTAAAATCCCCAAGGTTTCGACCGATAAGAAAACTTTAATTGTTGAATTAATCTGTTGAAGAATGAAAACCTTTTTATTTCTTATAAAATTAGCACTAGAAGAGCAAACAAAAAATGTTTACAAGCCCATTTTTTTCTTTGTTTGCCTCTACTAGACCTTACTCCCTGTGCCATCCATGCCTCGATGTGCCATCCATGCCTCGATGTGCCATCCATGCCTCGATGTGTCATCCATGCCTCGATGTGCCATCCATGCCTCATATGTGCCATCCATGCCTCTATGTGCCATCCATTGCTAGTGGTGGTTATTTTTAAACTACTAGCAATGGTTTGAAAATAACCTTTAAAAAGGCACCGCTACGTGGAAATCAATAAATTCTTCGAACGCCAGTCTAGCTTCAAAGTCCAAAATAGAATTCTCTTTATCGCATGGACAGACACTTTGAAGGTAATACTTTCCGAGAACCGAATTAAGCAACCACCTGCGTGCATACCTGATTATCGTTCTAGACGCCTTCCTTATTGATTTTAACGTCTCCCAAGAATTTCCTTTCAATTCTCCATAATTTATGTGCTCATTGATTCGTGTTGTTCTTAAAGAGAAAGAAAAATTATTTTAAAATACTTCAAACTGGGAAACATAAGGGGCCAATAAAGAGTAGAAATAAAGATAGTACGAAATTGGATAAAAAATTAATAAACAAAGAAACAAAAAGGAGTCACCATTGTGAACAGCTAAGGAACACTTTGTTGCAGTATTGTCGCAATCACGAACGCTTCGAAAACAACTTATTCGCCAATCCTTGTTGGAACAAGAAGATATCTATTACTTGTTCCTTCATGGGCAATGCAGCATTTAAAGGAAAATAGGCATCCCTAAAAGGAAGTAGGTGACGATGAGATAGCCTCACTTGGAGGAAAATAAACACGAAGTTCAAGCTCAAACAAACATTCGTCGCTGTGTTCATTTTCTTTTCATTATCATCCTGGATTTTCAGCCTGGATTTCTCCAGCTAAATTGCCCTTCTCCTCGTCCTGGGAGCAGATAACCCAGTTTGGGTTCGTGCTCCCTAAAAGCAAAGACAAAACAAAACGGTCATCTTCGTTTGCAATAAGTCCAAATATTGTTGAACACTTATATATACGGTCTTCATGAACAGCGTGAAAGATAAACGAACAACAGCCGGCTCATTTAAATAATTTTTTTTTTAGTTATACACGTATTTTTTAATGCAAAGCGATTATGCTCGAGTACACGTATCTGTTTACATTAATAGTCAAATAAAATGCGTTTTAATGTGGCGTGCCCCAACACAAATCGCTCTTAAAAACAGGATCATTTTCTGCTAGATTATAGAGAAGAGGGACAAGCAAAGCAATCGCCGAGTTTTATAGCCTTTTTAAAGCGTGAAGGCCGCGCGAGCGCTCTTAACTCGTGGTGGCGACGAAATAAAATGTGGAGTGGGAAGAAACGGAAGGAAGTGAGCGACGCCACGGAACGACGTGTGGCATGCGGCAGAACCGAGCATGGTTTTCCGCGTACACCTAACCCTAACCTTGAAAATTTACGGACGGAGCATTGCCTCCTGCGTGCGGCCATGTTTGCTGGCTGCTGGCTGCCGCGACGTTGCTCGATCGATACGTGAAGTCTGGACTGGCGCAAAGCAATGTGATTGGATGAGGAATGCCCATTGCTGAAGCTGGGGGAAACAGAAAGAGCGTTCGCGATAAAGAGACGTTCGAGGGATGGGGTTTCTCCAGCAACAACGCTGCTTCTTCTTCTTCTACTACAGTTAGTCTGCCTTCATCCTCTTTCCAGTGATTTCGTCATCTTCGTGATGTTACGAGCTTTTATTCGAGTTTAATTTTTCTTTCCGGAGACGAAATTTCGAGTTCCGATACAAGGCGGTTGTGATTATATGGACTAATGCGGACAAGGGACAAGTGTATTCAAGCAGAAAAGGATCTATAGGTGAGTTTCTATTTTGAACATTTAGGGTTAATAATTTAACTGGGCGAATGAGAGAGAGAGTATCCTGGATGCCAAATGATTTCTGCCTGTGCTGGAAATATGGAGAAACTGTAATTTTACGTACAGTACATTTTTGGCAGCATGTAGTGCAGATACAGCCAGTCATTTAATGATAGCATCGCCGTCCGATCAGTAAAAGGTTTAATATTCTCTCAGGAGATAAAGCAAACTGGATTAAAGACGGATCGTGTGACAGTACAAGATAAACTAATCTGAGAAAGACAGCAAAGTCAACTGCACCGACTTAGACTCGAACCCCAGACTTCCCACTTAACCGGTCGGTCTAACCACTGTGCTACCAGGGCGGATATAGGCTGCTGGCTCTGAACGAGAACTGTTCAATCTTTCTCAGTGATGAACTAAAGGCCACAAACATACACATAGAGGGAAGGCAACTCGCTTCCTGGCTTGTCAAAACCAAGAAGCAAGTTGCTTTCTCTCTAATGTTTGTGGCCTTTAGGTCATCACTGCCATTTACGGTTCGGTTAGCAATCTGATTTATAAAAAAAACAACAAAAACATATTGGAACACTAGTGATGATCAGAATAGTTCAAATCAGTCCAGACTGATTGGTAGATGCTGACGTGATTTGATGAGGCTCGACCCAAAGCTTGATCGAAACATCGCTAACTGTATATTTTGTATACGTCGACAAATTTTATAAAGACAAACCGTCAGGTTACTATTGGCTATGACAGGCAGGCATTATCATTGATTGTAACCTTGTATGGTATGTGTTCATGTGTATGAACGGTGAGCTCTTACAATAATAATAATAATAATAATAATAATATATACAGACGATGCTCGAGGCATCCACCCACCCAAATTCCCCGGCGGCAGATGTTAAGTGGAAGAAGTACCACCATTATTACAGTTGTTTTTTGCCGCATGAGGGAGGAAACCGGAGTACCCGGAGGAAACCCTCGTGCAACGGGCGGGAAACAACCGGAGAAAAACCCGTACATATACACTTCCCATTCCCAGGATCGAACCCGGGTCTGTACGAAGCCAGAGATGTACACTGGGACCAGGACGCCTATCGAATCTGACGCCCCAGTGCTCGCAGCACAATCGTTGAAGAACACATGAAAGTTAGGTTGGTTGACCTTTTTTCAAGGCCGTCAGGTTTTCAACTTTTTACCTGAGCGTCGCAAAGCACAATGCAAACTGAAAAGATGGAGAATTTCATTACCAGGCACTCCCCTCCCCCCACGGACCCCCCCAAAAATGAATGAAAATCGGTTAATAAGTACAAATATTGTGGGCAAAAGAAAACTGTGCAGCATGTCAGTTCAAGCTTCCTACAATGTTTCATCCCTATAAATCATGGTTTCTCTGCACCAAAATTAACTAAAACTCCATAAAAGCTTCATATAAACCTGTAGTAAAAAAAAACCTTCAGCACTGAAATTTTGTTCTCACCTCCATATCGCTTCCTCCTTTTACCTGTGTTTCTTACTTTTGTATGTTGATACGTGTTGTACATCCCCAATCTTTTTGCCCCCCCCC
>JAHWFP010012294.1:0-23517 GCA_023313725.1 Lithobius niger | reverse complement strand
CCCCCTCTCCTTTCTTCACTTCGGCCTCTAAATTCAACTCAGTTAATTCTTAGGCTTTATTTTATCAAAAAAAATTTGGTTCAACTGATAGTGTGTTTAATTGATAATCTGTTGATTTTTTAGTTTGTGAATTATGCAGAAAACGATGGATTCTGAGCCATCATTCCTGTTAGCCTACACCCTGTATTTTCGAGTACCTCCTGAGAAAGAGTTTGTTACGTCTTCTTAAATTCGTGACCTCGTAAGTTTTGGAATCAAGATAAAAAAATCAGTGAAAGTAGATCAATATGCAAGTCGGCTTACTGTCCTTCATTTCATTTTTAAGAACATCAAATGGAATGTCATACGATGAGTATACATCATATTGTGATCTTAGTAGAGGGACGAAGAGAAATGAAACAACGGAATATCTGTCGTAGCATCCGGGGACTGCAGTCGTCTACAAGGCCGCACACAGGTCTTCACTACAGTCCCCGGATGTTAGGACAGATGATTCATCTTATTAGAGGAAATATTATCGTTGTGGAGAGATGATGCGGTACAAGTATTTAACTGAAGTTAAAGCAATTCCGCTGAAAGTGAACTCAACTTCTTGGTAATAGGTTCCTGATTCGATTTTTATACCGGACCTTAATTACTGCGTGTAAGTAATAGTTATACCATCCCTGGCGAACTGTATCGAATTTATCACTCGATGGACGATATCCCGCACATGACCAATCTTCGAGAACCATGACAAGATGACATCGAAGCCGAAGCCCGAGACGCCATCGAGACGTAGTTCGAGCGGATTGGCCATGTAAGGGATCTCGCCCATCGGCTCATAAATCCGATACAGTTCACCCCGGGTGGTATAACTAATTTATCGCACGTTCCCTAACTTGCGAAATGAAAAACAAAATTTTTGGGGTAAATGGAAAGTTTGCCTTCATAACTGTGTTGTTTATGCAAACATTATGTCGTCGCGTTGGCATAATTTTGTATTGATTCAGTCAGGTTTGCGGCCGATTTTGAGCAAGGGGTGTTTTGTGTCTTGTGGGTGACATTTTCTTTAAAAAAAATGGTATAGGAGAAATGCGTTTTTTTTGTAAAGTCAATGGACTGATGTCTGTTATCGTGTTGTACATCACGGAAACTTCATCATCATGTAAAAAATACGTCGTTCACCTCACAATCACATCATGCGACATCACCCCATTTTACTGTGCATGGCATCCGTATATCACCATACTTTAGTGTGGCGATATGAAAATCACGCACTGTAAAGTGTGGTGATATAGGGTATATCGCTGATCGTTTTTAGTGTGAAAGTTAGGGACCGTGCGTTAACTGCATTTGTCTGAAGCGTGTAGTAAGTTCGCGATTTTATTTATACCGCCATTTCTGCTAGAGCTAAGTCTGTGGTACTCCCTCAATGAATAATTCGTCTTCCAATTCTCGCTTTTCTTTTTGGTACACGAAATATTTACATGCCAGTTTAAAATTTTACAGTAAGCGGGAGTGTTAGGTTGCTCTGTGGCTAAGTCTCTACTAATTCCGTTGTGGCTTAACGCTGAGGCTGCAGATAATCCAATTTAACACCCGTTACAAAATTTAATAAAACACACGAAGCACGAAGCATTCAGCGTAAAATGTTGACACGGGTAATTAATGAAAGGTTGTTTGCAGGAAGCTGAAGCTTTCCCGGCCAACTATCTCTTAGTTTGTTAAGCCCAAAATTCTACGCAGAAGCAGAACGAAAATAATCTCTAGCCTGAAGATGCTGGTATATCACATTTCGCGTACATTTTTGACTAACCAGTTTTGGCTGTACAACGAAACCAGCTAAACAGACTGGATATGTAACGAGTTTTATCTACATTATAATTCTGGAGGACGGCTAAAAGGAAGGCTAAAAGGAAAACCACTTATCCCCTCCTCGCGCCCGCATTGAAAATGCACTCTCCCACTCTACCTGCATGGAAACAGGTGGCAGGCATGAGTGGTCGATCAACTCAATAAAGGTTCAATCTGACAAGTCGTCGGGCCGAACAATCACTTCTCCCCTCCTCGCGCCCGCATTGAAAATGCGCTCTCACATTCTACTTGCATTGAAAGAGGCAGGCATGAGTGGTCAATCAAGTCGTCGGAAAGAGGGCCGGAAAAGTGTCCCGGGAAAATGTCCCGGGAAACGTGTCCGTAAACTTAATTCATGACCGACCCCGTGCATAGCACGGGCTTCCTCTAGTTTTCACATGTTGCAGTTCTGAAACACGTTTGTGGTTTTGTTTATTTTTGTTGTCCCCCATTTGGATTACCGTGTCATCAAGTGCGAGTCTAAAATAAAAATAAAAAACGAAACTTGGAAAAATTGCTGAACTAGCCGATAAAGCGAAGGCTAGGCTGAAAAAAATGTATGAAAATTCATTAAATTATCGAAGCGACCCCCCACCTTTGCTGTGTGCTGTGACCGCCCTTGTGTGTCCTTTTCTTGTCTCGAATTAATTGTGTCATTCCAAGAAAGTTTAATGATTTTGCGAGTGATAAACAACAGTCAACGAGGTTAAAAGGCAACAATCTTCTCATGCAGTTTCTCACGCAGGATAAAAAAATAAACACTAATGTTAATTCGGTGCTGTAAAGGTATAGAACCATCTTCAGAAGAAATATAAACGTTAGCAAAATTACGTTAAAACGTTTTTCTACGTTAATTTTATCTGAAGATCGTGTTGTGCATTATAGCATCGAAGTAACAAGTTTTTTTTTTATCCTGTACGAGAAATTGCATGAGAAAACTGTCAGTAATAAAGAAAGATCTGCGTAAAACCAGCTAAAATCAGTAATTAACATAAACGATGTGTATAACTAAAAGCGTTGTTTAAACTTTGTTCCTGTCTAATTTTTTTTTACAAAATGGTTCCGAGATTGCAAGATAAGGTTATAATTCGCAACAACAGACGACTTTTTTCTAAACAATAATAATAAAATTCATTCAGAGAGTGTTGTCTAAGGTCTATAACGTCGTTGTGTGGCTACACATTTGGTCTTAATTTTACAATAAAAAAAAGAAAAACACACGTAAAAATTTTTGTTTTAAATGAAAAAATGTTTCACTTATATAGGAGCGCAATAAACTATAAATCAAAATTTCACTAGGGCCGTCGTCACTTCCACTGTCGACATAATGGAGCGGGCTCCACTTTCTTTGCTGTTTGGCTGTTTGGCCAAGAAGGGTCAGCCTTTGAAAGTAGTGATATCATTTCACCAGGGAAAAACCGCCAAGGTAGCTGGCTGATTAGCTGGACAGTATCTTGAAAACTTAGTTGTCAATTAGCCATTCTTTTATTTTTTGTTTGAATGAAGCACAGTTAGTAAATCGAAAAATTTTGATAGCATTAAATTGGAAATTGTTGGAATATAATAACCTTGATTTTTTTAATCCATAATTATTTTTAGTCTGTGGAATCTTGAACCTTAATGTTTTATCGCGAAGATACCTCATTTTAAATTCATCTTTAAGTTTGAAATCCTTGCAAAAGTAGTTTCTTTGTATAACAATAAAGTATCTCAGTTTAATTACATTTAAAATTCTGTGTTCCTTAAATAATTCCCTAGTAGAGCACGCCACCAAGCCAAAGAAGAAATAGCCAAGTCCCAACGCGAACCGCGAACTTTTTGAGGGGTCATCGGAATGTCTAACTATTTAGGAAATACAGGTAGCGTTAATGAAAAGTATATAGCAAGATCAGTGCACGTCAGTTGTATTCCAGCACCCCAAGTAGCGCTTATAACTCGACTAGCCATCGTTATTCCATTAAAACTTAACAAATGGGTTAAAATGAGGACGTTCCCACAGCAGTTAAGAATTTCTGTTATTTTTATTTGCATGAGACGACCCCATACTGTTAGCTGTTCCAGAACCCCCAGACGAGGGTAGGAATTATACATTATTATTATAATTTTTCGTTTTACCTAAGCAATAAAATGGAAATAGAAGGCCCATAAATGGCGCTCCAACCTCAAGGCGCAAAACCAAAGAGAAAAACTGGTTCACTTGCATAAGAATTTGTCAGGAAAACTGATGATCCTTTTTCGACTAAAAAATGTAACGAATGCGTGATGCGCGGGATGTTAAAACGTGGAAATAACTGACAAAAGCGAGGGCGATTAACCTGACAGATGAGTTAAAGGCACGGGCAGCCCAGCAGTGGGTCTGTTTTGGCGGCCATATTGCCATTCTAGGCACGTTCCTCCTATTGGTGTGACAGAAGAGGTGAAGATGCTACTTGACATCACGTGATCATCAGCTATACTCTTTTTCTTTTTTTTCTTTTTTGAGCTTCCTACTTTACTTACTGCCCTGCTGTTATGGTTTGCAGTGGGCCAAAGACTTCTTCTGTAAATATTTATTTGCATGTTTCTGGTGATGCTAAATAGAAGCGGATGAACGAACCGCCATTTTGGATGTTTTTGACGCTAAGTGTCAGAAACCTCGATGGTGTGTGTAAAAATCTGAAAGTGCTTTTAGTGCATAACATGCATTGGCGTGCGCGGACTGCGAACGAATAGTGTTTGAAGATTATTTCAGCTTAGGAGATGACGAAGTCTCTAATTCAGCGGGTAAGTTTTTATTATTCTTTAAGTTTAACTTGTTAGATTTGGACGTTGATTACTCAAGCGAGCTGTAAAATGTAACGGTTTAGGTAAAAAAAAAACTTAGTGCGCAATTACAAGAGTCTACCTCAAGTTTTTCTTTGTCAACAAGGCCCATTAAATATTAGGCCTAAAACAAAATCAAGCAGCGTAGATGCTATAGTTGACAGTGCGGTACCATTGCAATGCTAAACGCCTTAAAATACTTAGCTCGCAAATGCCTTATTCATTTGCCGACACCAAACAGTTCGTTAACGAGGAGAGTTTTGTAGGCGTTGGTCGTTACAATTGCTTAGTTGTTAATATGAGCTCCAACCGTGAGACTTTTAATGGTTTTTAAAAGTAATAATACTCAGGTATAACAAACAACAAGGGCCATGGCGAATGTCTTGCAGCCATAGTAACGTCCATCGACTAATACATGGCAGTCGAATCAATCCAAGACAATAAGAAAAAGAATTTCTGCTGAAGTCTCATTGTTGACTGCGTCGTTACGACTCGGCAGAGCAAATCGGCGTCATCTTGAAATATCAGACTAGTTTTTAGTGTCTAGCTAGTGCGATTGCGTTGAGAAATACTCCTTTATTTATATATTTACTGATATTTATTTATGCCAGTCATCAGTTTCCCTTCAAGGATTCGATGATACTTAATTCAATAACATTAATAAATAGTATATTTCAAGAATAAATAAGTCCGTATTTATATTTGCAGTTAACCTAACATTACATGTCTAAACATCATGCATTTGTAGTTAATCGCAAACAATTTCATTAAATTAAAGTGACATAAAAATAATCAAGTTAGACTACTAGAGTTTAATACCCTCTAAAGAGGAACAGCTGCATTTAATGATGAAACTGAAATCGCTGCCGTTAACGTTGTCTTAAACAGTCGCTTCGTATCCCATTCTTTCTTATTTTTCTCGTTGGTGTATCATTTTGCTGTTAAAAAAAAACTACGTTCACTTTTTTAAGTGCCGTCTTATATACTGAAAAACAAGTGCAAAAGTTGTTTTAGAAGCTTCATATAACCACTTATAGTGTCCGCGGCCTTATCTTGAGTTCGTCCCAGAACGAATACAGATAATCGATTGTATATTTTCGATAGCAGAGCACCTTGTTGATATCCTAGATGGTTACAAAAACAATGACGGCCTTCGATGAAAGCCGCTCCCTCCAGGAAGATGTAGCCGCTCATAAAATAGCTGCAGGACTCAAGTTACGCTGCGCGCACAATATATAGCTAAACCGTGATTCAAAACGGAAAAAAAATGTATATATATATATATATATTATATATAAATAAAACACTCGAGTTTTACGTTGCACTCAACAGCTAATTTAATTCCCACGTTAAAAGAATTTCATTTCGACTCGGATTGGTTTTCCGTGCGGCAACTCGAGCGCAAACGGAGTAAATTACCTCCTCGTGCCGTCACAGCGTTCCCTTAAATTTAATCAGGTGAAAGCACTCTCGTGGAACCACGGGGATTCTCAGACATTCTTCACGTCTGTCCGTCGAAGTGCGTCATCAGACAGGCGCGATATTTGCTGCTAAATTCCCTTGAGAATAGTTGGCCCACTTGAAGCAGTTATTGCGCGCCGAAATAACAACATTCCCAGATTAGAGATAATTAACGGAACACTTAACGGATGGTGATTTGGCTGTGATTTCGCTCTCATGGGGAATTTATTAAAGCCTATGTTTCTTTCTTTTTCTGAAGTTTTTAAAAGTTTTCGGAGATGTTTATAGGCCTAGTGCCTCGAGTTTCACGGTTGCCCCCTATCAAACGTGTTTGACAAACTTTGACAATAACCGATTCGGATTAAGGTGGCCATATTATTATTGTTTTTTTTCCCTCGGTCCATTGTTAGTTACAGAATGCAATAATTTATTATCATATCAAAAACCAAAACTGGTGAAAGGGACTGCCAAGCTCCGAATGGTTCGGCCCTTCAAAGGTGTGATATCAATACACCAAAACATTCGCCGAACTTAATCGCACCGACTAACACTTCGAAGCAACAGTTTAGGTAGTAATGTTCAAATTTTCATTTAACGTCCCAAGTATTATTCGGTGCGATTAACTTGGCGAATGTTTTGGTGTGTTGATATCACTCCTTTGAAGGACCGAACCATTCGGAACTTGGCGGTCCCTTTCACCAGTTTTGGTTTTTGATATGATATTAATTTTTTTTTTATTATTGTATATTAGACTCAATTCAACTAGCCTACAGATGTGTAATAAACTACCACGTCAACAATAGCGCAGTAACATTTGCCGCCATATTGGCACCAGTATGGGTTTTGGAGGGCATAACTACAAGGTGCACTACATAAAAATGGAGCGAAATACAACGGAAGAGCGGATTTCTTAGGCTTAAAATAACGTTTTCTCCAACAACAAAAATCGCGGTTTTAGGTCTAATAAATCACTGTTAACAGCATCGGCTTCAGTATGACGGCCTTCTGTTTCTCTCTGCAGTGCCCCTTGCAGCTAACCCATTAAGGCTCCAGCATAGAGTTATATACAATAATACTACGTCGTGTCACTGCTCTATAGCTTGAGTAGCCATTTTTCCAGTATGCTTTTGTGCTTCCTTTTCCCCTATTACATTACGAACAGTCAACCATCGTGAAAAAAAATTTTCACAAATCGGCCACCGTCCTAATCTGAATCAGTTTGTTGTTAGTGATTGTCCGGCTTAAAATCACGGGTGTTTTTTATTTTTTTTATTTATTATTATTTTTTTTTTTTTGCATGTGGGAAAGGGAAAATTCGATATTAGAGTAGGCCCACGTTGGATAACGAAAAAATTATCAGAGTAGAGTCGTGCTGCTATAAGAACGAAGGGGAAAGTCTATCTCTAAACCCATATTAGGGTGGGAAGGGAGAAAACCAGTGAGGGGAAGGAGTTAGCATTAAATTCTTTATGCCACTCCTGCACTACCTGCCCTGTCTAAATTAGGTTTGGAATGGCACTCTCCTGTTTGTTCTGCACGAATCGATCGATACCAAGTTTCTGTAAGGGTGACATTTCGTTGGTATATTTTTTGTCCTATTTTGTAATTTTACGCCTTTACCTTACGTGGAGATTTTGAGTTATAATTTAATTAAATGTTCCTCACCCTAAGCTACAACAAATTTCGTAGGTGCATTCAGTGCCTTAACCCTAAACTAAAACGCACACTAAGACAGACATGGAAAATTGCAAAAAATACTCTCCTGAAATGCATGAAAAAAACTGTTTTTAAAGAAACATCCGTCGTAGCATCGGAGAGCTGCAGTTTAGCCCAGTGTGTGGCCATCCATACCCAAAAATGTCATGTGTCATCAGGTGGCCGGGAGTTGAACCCGAGTCGTCCGAATTCATCCGAATCCGCGTAAGAACCATCTGGCCTCGTGATGACCACAATTCTGGATAGCCGCACGCTGGTCTTCTGTCGTAAATCTTGTTTACTTGCATGTTTGCTGGGGCCAATGGCTAATCTTAGTCTTGTGTATTTAATCTTACGTAGGTGGACATTATCTATACCTTGTAATTATATTTCCGGTTCCTGCCTCTAGAACATTCTAGAACTTTCTATTACCCATAATACCCTGGACATTTCGCGGTTGTCAGGGGTTACCAAAAGGTATTTAAGCAAAGGGGCCAGCATGGTAAAATTAGAAAGCCTTCGGGACAGCCAACTGGCTGGTCCTCTTCAAACCCTGCTAGGTCTCCTAGTTAGGGGTATTTCTGGCTTTTAGGCATCTAGTAGGCTCAATTGTGGTTAGGCTTTTCTCCCCAACCTAAACAAGCCTCTTTACCCTAACTTAACCCCAAAGTTCCCCAGCTTCCCTTAGAAGAATTTGTTCAGTCTAATTTTGGTTTAGCTCTCCCACAGTTGGCTATTTTTCGTCATCTTCACTGCAACTCACCGATGCTCCGACAAATGTTTCTTTACATCTTGTCACCCAGCAGTTTTTATACCTCTTGTTTTGATCGTTTTTGGTGGAGGTGTGATCCTCTCTCCAAACTTTGTTCCATTCGTTGCCTCCGCTGCCCTCAAACCACACGCGAGCACCAGCTGTTGTAGGCGACAGTAAGCCTCTTTCAATTGGCTTTGTAAATTGAGCTGAGTAAACTTACATGCTCACGACTAAATCGCTTGACGTATACATATAGCTTTGTCATCAAATCAGCGGTTGGCCGGCCATAAAAGCGCTTAAAGTGACGTGTCGCTTGCAACCATTACCAATTTCAGGATTTTAAAAACGGACAGCTAATCGAAGCCTCGAAAAATTGTGGTAGAAACTTGATGCTTTTTCAAGACTTCTCAATGGTTGCACGAACTCTTGTGTGTGTGTGTCGGTGATAAAATAATCACGTCATTCCCGAGACATTCGTCTTCTTTTCCTCGGTACGAAGTGCTTTTAACCTTTAGGCACGAGACGGCGGTAGAAAAGCACTTGTACGAAACGTGATATTGGTGAAATCCGATCAGACATCGAAAACCCCGCCTTGGGTTCGGCTTCTCTGCTTGGTATTTCTATTAGTTTGTTGGGCGGCCAGAAAGCAAGCGTCCGTGCGTGCCTCTGCTACCGTTACTCGTATAAAGGAGTTTGATTGATGGCCTTGACCAATCGCATTCCCCCAATACGACACACGAACACGCTTTTTAGGGATTGTGCTGTACCTCGAGGTAGGCAAGCTAAAGGTAGCCGTAAGAAGAGGGGGAAGAAGGTATTTTAGTCAACAACAAAAAAAAAAACCAGGGGGACTAGGCTAGGTACAGCGCTACAAATCAATAGCTGTGGGGGTAGAAAGGAAAGGCCCGAATCGACTTGCCCTATTTACTGTTTCTATTGCTGAATGCAATGCAATGGAAACAGAAGTGAGTATGTTGGGTTGGGGAGTAGGGGGTGGGGGTGGGGGGGGGGGGGATTGAGGGGACTGATCGCTACTCGGCAAGGCGTAGAAACGCGCGCAGCTTCGAGTTACCATTTGCGTTCTCTTCCCTACACTCCTGAAACGACGACGGCCGTGTAAGACTTTCTACAGAAATAACGGTACTACTATACAGGTACCAAGAATGAAAGGCTATTACAATAACGGCCACATATTTAAAACACCAGTGGATAAGGGTATCCAACCCGAATTTTCGGTGTTTGATGAAAGTGGCAAGTGGAAACATTATTTCTGAAAATGTCACTGTCGAAAATGCTGACTGTCGAAAATTTGAGCGATATTTGGAAAGTATATTTATAGATATTTTGGAAAGATATTTATTTTCTGTGAAAATAAGCGTAACTAACGTGAATTTTTAACTTAAAATATTATTTCGTTAAAAGCAAATAAGGTGCGTTTGTATACATTAATAGGTTTTTTTTAACATTTGTAAATACAAAATGAACAATTAAAATCAGTTTCATACAGCGTTTTATACAATAAAAAGAAAGATCTTTTGAGATTTTCAAATTTTAGTACAATTTCTAGCCACAAGACGGAGCTGTTGGCAAAGTGTGTTAACCTGACACCAGTTTAAATAACTCGCGCATTTTTCAAACGTTATATTTTCGCCTTTTTTTTTTTATAGAATGTTTGTTCTTTTTAGGAAAAAATAAAAAAAATATACGCTTACAAATTAAATCAGTTAAAGGGATATACCTCCCAGCGCCATTTTTCTCGATCCGCTACATCAAGTACGACCCCAACGGTCTATTTACTTACCGTTAGTCTTTCCCTTGCTAAAAAAATGTTTTAAAATGTGGCGTCTAGGGGATTTTCTGTTGAATATTGTTAACTATATTTAAGAACGACCCGTAACTATATGATGCATTGCGTGCGTACAATAATCATGACGTTTCATCTCTGTGTGTACATCTACTGATTTCTAATAATTACCATGAGATCTAAAATATAATAGACTAATGCGGTAAGAATTAAAATTAATTATTCCAATAGATCGCCGAAGCAAAATTATAATACACTAGCCTAGATAATTATAAATTGTGATTTTAAAATACGAGAATCATTCCGGTTTGTGACGACACAATCGTTGACTTGATTCTGTCTCGTGTACTATTCCCAAAGCCAACCGAGACAGCAGCTGTGCGAGAAACGCAGCTACCACCCCAGCCGACCTTGGCGCTGTAAATTGCGTGGATGACGATCTGCGCGTAGCTGTAATTTGGCACGCGGAATGCTATAAGGCAGGTCGGGTGTCCCTTTAAGACGCTTTGTGAACAACGACGTCTAGTGGCAAGAAACGGTACTAAAATATCTAATCTCAAATTCTTTCTTTTTGTGGTATAAAACGCTGTACGCAACGGATTTCAGTTTGTTCTTTTTGTTTTAAAGAGCGGTAAAAAAGGCCTGTTATTATTATTATTTATTATTATTATTATTCATGTTTTGTTACAGTAAGTTGTGTGAAAAAAAATTATTGCAGAAATTACTTTCATTGCAATAAATTCAAAGTCCATCAGAACGTTTAGGTTTAAACCTGACGTTTTAACTTGTTAATAGTAATGGATCTATTCTTCCGGAGACCATAGCCTTTACGTTAGGCATCCTCGCAAATCGGTGTACCGTTCCATATAGTATTTTAATCAGCGTCTTTTAACCAAAGACTGTGACTGCAAAACCACGACCGTGTGCATAACAGAAACTGCAAGAATACTTATCCAGAATCATGATTGGAGTTAATAAGAGGAATGAGGCATCGCCAAACTATTTCACGAAGCCAGGTTAATAGTTCATAATATAACAAGCATAAACCAGACTGGCTTTCAGAAAGCTAAAATGCAGAACTACTGCCTGTATATGGGGCTCCATTTTACTGAATGTTAGGGCACCCAATTTAGGCCTAACAACGGCGAAACAGTCTGTCTAGACATCTCTATGGGTTGGTGAGTGCAGCTTGATTTCAAGTTAAGATAGTTCGTACATTGGTGTACACGTATCGTCTGCAGTATAGCTTTGTTTCGTATAAACAGCTTCATCACACTGCAAGGAGGTTATGTTTTGAGTTTGAGGTTCCCGTAGCGAGTGGAAACAGGGACGGCACTTTTGATCGCCATGTTGAAGGAATTTCTCCAACAAGCATTCTTCTCAAAAAACTGAATGTGGCGTCGTTAATGGAAATGCTTTCGTTTTTCCGACCGTTTTGAATTTGCGAAAATAATCAGACATCAAACATATACGAAAAGCAGTCCGAAATTAATGCACAAGAACAAAACGACTTAAAGACAGCTGGTTCACCATTTCGATTGCGTTGCCCATATTCTAAACACAGCATCCACGTGCCAGATTCTCCGTCATCCAATTGGCTGATGTGGGTCACGTGATCTCGTTTTAGTTAGGAAAATTCGCGGCGCTGCTGTAAAGTGTTGTTCCTTTTTCTTTTGAAATTTACCGTTATTTTTTTATATTGCTCGAATATTCTATGGTGCTGTATTTAGGCGTTGAAAAGATGAAAAGGCCGTCTTTAATACATAAAATGACACTTTGAAAGCTTCGTATGCAAGTGTTGGATGATTGGTAAGATCCCAGCACGTCTTGGGAAAGCACTGCAGCACATTTATTTGCAGTATTCGCGTATTTCGAAAGACAGGCCTTCAGAATTGTTTATGGTAGGAAAATACATATTTTTATAAGTCGAAATTAATACAACAAATGTTTCGTAACGTGTCGACATTGTAACGTTCGAAGCGAGTTACGCTAACAAACGCTGTCCACTTCAAATAACTCCGGCCATATTTTGCATTACAGTGCGTCGACCATTGAAAGCTACGGGGTTATTCCCTTACTGATTCAGTGATAAATTTAGCCAGTGAACATCGACTGCCAGTGATAAGACCACAGTAGCTTTCTTATCACTGTCAGTCGGTTGTGATTGGACGAATTTAACACACGATCAAGAGAACAAATTTCTGGCAGGGAAATAATTCTCAATTATAAAATGGCACCTAACGGTCCGCGCTTATCTTCTTTCAATGAATGGTTAAAGAGTCTCCACGACCTTTTCTATTTTTTTGTGTGCTAAGTTTTGAACTTGGGCAACGTAGCGTCCAATCACCTTTTTGCGGGAATCCGAATCTGGCACAACAAACCGTTTTACAATCGCATTTTATAATTCACGTAAAAAAAAAACTCCATGTTTTCCAACATCGCACGACTTATAACTTGCTACGATATTTTATAATCTTATTATGCTACGTACTCAGCGCTTATTTATTGGTCATTAGATGGCGTTAAATCGTGAGTATTACGACATGTCCGTGCCTGGTTTGCATTTCTTATCTTCCTTCCTCATCAAAACGTATGTTATTCTGCCGCCTCATCTTTTACTTTACTTACGTTTCTTTCTACCATTGCCGGTCCGATTTTCCTCCTTCTTGCTTCCACACCTCCTCCTCCTCCCCCATCTCACCGCCATCCCTCCCTTCCCTCATTCCAGCCTAGGACCTTGACATTACTCCTTTTCAAGGAAGGAAGAAAAGGCGGAGTTGCTAGCGCCTTCGTAAAACGGAAAATAAAAATAAAAATTGCCATTGAAATACATCCTTCGCTTGATCTAAGACCTCCACTAAAAGCCGGTATGGTGGCTAAGCAAATGAACAAATAACCTTGCGTTTAGTGGGCCACTACTTAAAGCCACTGTTAATTTGTTTTACTGTTAATCTGCATTGCAACAAACAATAAGTGATGTTATTGTAGTTTGTCAGTCAGTGTAAAAGCCACTAAAATATTTCTGTTTAGTACTCCATTGCAGCAACCAATAGGTGATGGATATTGCAGTTTGTCAGTCAGTGCAAGAATACCACTAAAATATTTCTGGTTAGTACTGCATTGCAATAACCAATAAGTAATGTTGTTGCAGTTTGTCAGTCAGTTTGCCCTGTTTGCAATAATCATGGTATATACTATATGCTGTATACTGGATTAAAAGTGTTATAATTTGTATGTAGTTTTTTTTTTTTTTTATTTTGTGTCAACAACTTTTACGTATCTCTTGAAAAAGGTGAATGTGAGCTTTGCCAAAATTTTGGGATTTAAAACTTTATTTTAAATTGGTGCCCTCGGCTGCATTGTACGTCAAGTTAACTGACTCTTTGACGCATTTATTGACGCTTTTTATGTGAATATCCGTACCCCACGAGTAAGCGGTCATGTGAATAGTCCTAAAACGGATAAGCTTACAGTTGTTTAAGTAAGCTGAAGGAAGATCCTAGCAAACACCCTACCAAAACTACTCAGCTACTTTAGTATCTGTGTATATAAATTCTGACTGGATCTGGACATGGCTGTTCCGGAATCGGATCACACATCGATGCATGCACAATCAAAGTTTTCTCTAACTCTGGGTTTTCCATCATTCTATCAGTAAGTCCGGCAAAGTTCCAAATTACACGCATTGACTAGCTGGAAAAGTTATTTTTTCTTCAAGTGTTAAATTTGGACGGTTATCAGTTGAAGTCTTGTTTCAAAATAAAATACTTAAACGCACTACGTATAAAACGAGATAAAATTATTCCTACATTTCGAAGCTTTACGGCAAAAGTACAATCAACGTTTTGGCTTCACCCATCCAAAGGGCAAAAGTTAAAAAAAAAAAACAAGCAAGCTCCCATCAGAGCCGCCAATTTGGAAGTCATCTGATTAATGCAACTATACATCCACCCCTTTCGTGACTCACGTCAATCAGGTACAGCAAAAAAAAATAAAAAATACGTACAGCCTATATAAAGACACTTCAATTTCTGACCTTTGATTCCGAGTATTTATGACAGTTTCCCCCATGGCAATCAGACGACCGACCCCCTTTTAGCCTAGTAAGTCGATTTCAAATTATTATTGTGGCTGGGGTTGATCGCGTTCTCCTTTTCCCAATATCAAGGCCTGCAGCGCGTCTGTCTCTACTTCGTCGGTTTTACGAGCATCAAGAAGAGACTTGGCCGAACTTGCCAGCAGCCAAAATGCCGAAATGCTCATTTCTGCCTTCCTTTTGACGCCATCTTAACGAAAGGGGTTAAAGAAAGGAGGGTGACATGACACACTCTCAGTATTTTGGCCTCGTTTTGCTAGGGTTAAGCGAGGTGGAGACGCAACAACACATTTGTAACAACAAGAAAGAGAAGAAAAAAAATTGTTGTCTCCCAAGAAAGATTTTAGTCTACCCATGGCTGATGACCCCTCCCATATCACGAACTCATTTTTTTCTTCTTCTTTTGGTTGCCACCCCTCCTGAAGAAAGCCTGACCGGCCCGGGTAGATGGAGAGAACGTTACAGAAGCAAGTGTAAAAGAAAAAAATAAAGCAAAAAAAAAAGAAATGATAGTACGAGAAAAACGTGAAAAGAATATGTCCTCACCGTTAAGTGGTTTTGTGGCCATCAACAAGTAGGCTTATGTAACGTCCGTACATTGCACTCATTGATGATGCTCGTGTTCGTGGGAAGTGCAAGGTGGAAACTTGACGTAGGGTCAGATTTGTAGTTGATGTTTTTTTGCATTTTCAGTAGAGTCGAGATCGTATTTTGTTTCTGTGACATACTCTTTCTTGATTGAAAGGTCTAATTACGGCCAACTCATTGGCGTTTTGTTCCGTACGCGTCATTGTTTAAGGGCTGGGTAATGTTCCACCGTAGAAAACCACTTAAATCCAATTCAGGGGCGTTGGGCAACAGAAGTATTTTTTCTTCGGGTGTGGGGGTTGGGGAAATGGTGCAAAGTCCCGATTTTGTGAAACTGGTTTGGGAGGAACAATCAGTTTAAAACAATACAACCGGCATCTTGCACATGTGTTTGTGATCGGAGGATGGGGGTGGGGGGGGGGGGGGGAGAACGGGAGCACCCGCCTATGCATGAATCACGAAAAAATTGTATATAAAAAAGAAGCTTATAAAACATAAGCGTAAGAAATGTCGAATTAATTGGCATTTAACTTACTTTGTGGGAATCAGATTTCTGCAAATATTACATCTGCCAACACTCTTCGCTCTTTCCAGAAAGAACTTGCTAAATGCCTCCACTGTTATTCCGTAGGAAGTCATCAAAATTTTAACTATATTAAAAAAAAAATTGTTTGCCTGGTTAATTCGCAAAAAAATGTTTTTTCCCCCTTTTTCCTAGCTTTTCGTCCTGTTCGTTCCCACCTTGTCATGTTTCGTTTTTTCGTATTTGTTTTTTTTTCATGTGATTATTTCTGCACTACGTTTGGTTATCTTGCTATTTCGTATCACGCTGATTTTCTTGACTAATTCGTTGTCATTTTAGTTTATTTGCTTTGGCGTAAAAAAGACCTAGGTTTTATCACCTGCTGTAGTCTCGTATGTAAGTTTACTACCCAATAAAGCCATTTGATTCTGGTTCGGAATGCTTAAGGCTGCGTTGCAGCGGTGACAGTCGGCGCACAAGAAATATATCTTCATTAATTTGTAAAAATACTCCCAGTGTTGGGTGATGGGCGAACAATGACTACAGTGTGCGCGGCCTATCTTGAGTTCGCTGCAGAACGAAAACAGACAATCGATTGTACGTTTTTGGTAGCAGAGTGCCTTGTTGATATCCAAAATGGTTACAAAAACAATGGCGGCCGTCGATTAAAGCCGCTCCCTCCAAGAAGACGTAGCCGCTCATAAAATATTTCCAGGACTCAAGATACGCCGGGCACACAATAGATGGCGATGCTAAATACAGTCGACCATAATGTGGTTAAAGGCGCCTGTTCACTATTTCGATAGCGTTGCCCAGTTTCTAAGCACAGCATCCACGTTCCAGATTCTCCGTCATTCAACAGGCTAATGTGGGTTACGTAATCGCGTTTTAGTTATGAAAATCGCGGCGCTGCTGCGAATAGTGTTCTTCCATTCATAATTTACCGCTATTTTCTTTATATTGCTCGAAGATTTTACCGTGCTGCATCTGCTGAGCTGAAAAAAAGACAAGGCGCCTTTAAGGGATCGGATGATAGCCTTCAATTCTGAAATCCGAATGGGAGCTAGTCCCTAGTTCTATATCTATAATCCTACCTCTTACATCCAAACCACGGGAGAAATTTCTCTTGAGTTAATTACAGGTTCCCAGTCGTAATTACAGGTTCCCTCTGGGTACTCCGGTTACCCATTTCTGCAGGTTTGCGTCCTCCAAAATCGTCTCGTCGTGTTAAAAACCTGTTTCAGTTGACTTTAGCAGGGTTCCCGCCGCAATACTGATATAAATTTTCCTGAGGGTTCCAGGTTTTCCAGAATAGTTGAGGTTATTTATTCCAAGCTATTTACCGTAATTTCAGGAAGGAATCACTTTTTTTTTTACCAGTTTTACTTGTTTATTGGGTTTACACAGTGTAAAAGGGTGTAGCCAGATTTAACGAACTGTTAGGTTTCAAAATAGAGCGTAACATTTTTTTGACTGTGTGTGTTTAATGTAGTTAGGCCAAGCCCGATGATAAGTTTGGATGCGTTTTTATTTGTTTGCAAGGTTTTGCAGCTCTGAAGGTTATCCTCCAAGTCCAGCTTGTTTTTTCCGTGAGTTTTACAGGTTTTTTTGTAAAAAAAAATAAAAAACGGAGAATTCCCTGAGTTTTCCCTGAGTTTCAAACTTTATCTAAATTCCCTGAGTTTTCAGGTGCTCCAAGTTGGTGGGAACCCTGTTTAGAAACTATGTTTTTATTAATTAATGATTACCTTTCTGGTTCGTGGTTTTGTCTCTTTCTTGCGTGTGACAGGTCATGGTTGTAACCTCAGCATTCCTTCATCCGGTTCATGTAAGCAAGTGGCCCCCACATGTACGCATGCGTAACAAAATATAAGTGCGTTTCAATTGTGCGCGGCGTATCTTGAGTCCTGGAAGTATTTTATGAGCGGCTCCGTCTTCCTGGAGGGAGCGGTTTTAATCGACGGCCGCCATTGTTTTTATAACCATTTTGGATATCAACAAGGCACTCTGCTACCAAAAACGTACAATCGATTATCTGTGTTCGTTCTGCAGCGAACTCAAGATAGGCCGCGCACACTTTAGATATTAAGTTGACTCTAAATTCGGCGCTTCCACAAACATACCAGATATGCCGAAGTTTTGTAACCAACCAGGTGTTTATTGCCTCCCTGTACGCACTAGGTATAGCGTCGAGCTGAAAACAATACTTTGCTTACCGCTCAAGGGGTGTGTCAGCGTTTATATAGTATACCTGCAGAGCCCACTGTGGGTGAATTTTATACACAGTTGACAAAATTCATTTGTGACCACTATGATGTATAGACTTTCCTTTACAGCGATATGGACGTATTATACTGGAAAACGTTCTACTGGTTGGTGGGTTGAACGTAAATCCATAGTAACGAATTACATAATGGGTTAGCCTGTATAGTCGCTTAGGTAATTTCATTGGTATAGAAAATGCGTTAGGAGTTGAAATTTGTACACTAAAAAGCACTACGCACTAGACGAGTAAAAACTGTACCTTACATTTCAAAACAGTAAAAAGTTGGCTTCATATTTCAATGTAGGACATTAAAAATCCTCCGGGCTGTGTTTTTGTTTTTTTCTTAAATTCAAGGATGGGTATTAGTGGGTCTTGACCCCTTCCTTCTCCTGACTAATTTATTTTTGATCAAATATTTTATTATTATTATTATTATATTTATTTTTAAAATAAAAAATTAAATAAAAACACGCGTGGGAAGCAAAGCACTGTGCACCTCGGCAGCCATCTTGGAAATGAAGAGTGGAACTTAGGATGACGGGAAGAGAGAAACGCAAGGAGCAGGGGTGGGAGAGATCAATAATCGGTGGGGGGGGGGGGGCGTAGGTATTTAAGACCTTTGTTGGGCTGTGACGACAGGCATATTAGAAAGGAAAAATTGAAGCCAGGATTCAAAATAGGCCATGGCTTAGATCATGATCTCGTCAATATCTTTCGTATCTCACTTGCCTCAATTTTCTGGTTCTTACGGAAAAATCGCTTACATCAGTGAGCAGTCTAGATCAGGATTATTGGTAAACAAGGCGTGTGATTTGTGGACCCAAAACAGATTTCAGGATAACGTTCAAGTTACAGGCTACAGAACTAAAAAAAAAATAAAAAATAAGGTGTAGTCCTATATAATCCGGTGGTGTATTATTATGTAGTGAGTATGAGCCACGCTCGATTGTGCTGTTGGCCTTGGTAATGACCTAAAAATCAAATTCATCTTCGGAATCGCGAAGGTGAAAAATAAAATTAAAAAAAAAATGTTTACAGCCCAGTGTTCCTGAGGGAGAATGGTTGGAAGGTGTAATTATGCGAGTTGGCCTCCATCGATTGTTGTTTGATTAATCGCTGGCGCCCAGCGATTGACGGGAAGCTTGCATGTTGGTGGGGAGTATACTGCATGTGGAGTGGATGGGCGGAGGTGATCTCCAGCCCCCCTTTTGGAAAACTCGAACGGGAAAATAGTGAGTAACATTATTTGAGTGCGTGGACTAAATTGCGAGGAGTCTTCGATCGAACTAATTTTTTTTGTAATTAAGGACGCCGTACTTTCGAGTGCAACAGTACGGCGTCGGTATTTCCTCGGGAGTGGTTTAAAATCAGTACGTGCAAGTTTTGATAAACAACATTTGTCTTATCGGGCCGAAACTGGGCTCATCATGAGTTAGTATCTTCGTTGCTTTTCCCTTCATTATTTAGAGGCTGTCCATTTATTACGTCGCACAGTCTGAGGGATGAGTGGGTGGTTGATTTAATGTGACAATTGTGGCACAGGGGTGGGAAGGGGTGTTTCACACATGTGACATCACAATTTTATACCACATTTTAGTGTTCACATCAACTTATTTTTTGGCGTATTATTTAGGAATGCACTTCAGATGCAAAAATTCACGCAGAAAAATTTCACACAGAAAGATAGCAAGATTTTAACCCGTGGACTGTCAGACATTAAAAAAAAATTATAATAAATGTATGAATAAGCAAATGTTAAGGACTTTGAAATATTACACTGAGGGAGGGTGTTTTAAATTTTGTGACATTTGTAACAAAGGGGGTGGGTTGGTGTTTCAAAGTAGGCCAAAAAGCGTGACGTAATATTGGACGACCCCTTAAGCCTAGTCTTGCTTGGGAACATAGGTGTATCTGGTGTTCTCCGCTCTTTTAAGTATATGCCTTGCTGGTGATTATTTTTCTCTTTTAAATTATTTCAAACTAAAATAATCGATAGTTTTACTCACTGGTTTTTGTTTGATGTAGTCGCACAGTTGTGCATTTGACTTCGGGATGTGCGAGTTCAACTTTTTCAAGTCAAATACGAGTTCGAGTCGAGTTTCAGTCAAGTTCGAGTTTCGAAGATGATATTATGTGGTCTTATAATTCCCATACGCGTCGCTAAACCGATTGACTCCGTTTTCCTGTTTCACAAAACACTACGCATGACGGCTTTTCTTATGCATCTTACGAAAATAAATTTGTTTAAGCGTTAATTCTATAGAATTTAAGCAAAGAAGATAAGTTAGACTTGTTTTTAAACTAGACGAAACTCGAAACTCGAAAAATTGGAGTTTTGAAACTTTCAGATCGAGTTGAGTTTAAACAACGAAATCAAACTCGAACTCGACTCGAAATGTCGAGTTTGTACATTTGTGCATATCTGTGTCGTACATTCAGACATTGTGATGTTGACCTGCATTTATTGACATACAAGTAATGCAGAGCCATGAGAGAGGCCTCTGTCCCTAAACATTTTTTTTATACCAGAAAAAAAAGTTGAAAAAAGCTAAATATGTATGAAAAGGAAAAAAATAATATCCTGGCTGGCTTCAATATTGAATTTCTTAAAAATAAACCCTGAAAATCTGGCGCCCGTACTCTAATGAGACAATAAAATGTGCATTGTATTAGTAACGTTAGCCAGCTCGTGAGAAAACGGTTCAGCGAAGTTAAACGAAGTTATAGACAAAACCAGCATCGTTCAGAAAATGGCATAGATGGAAAAAAAAAAGTAGAAATCAGCGAATTAGCAGAAATAGGCAGTGTCAGTATGGCTTAACCGTACAGCTTCGGCCTTTTGCCTCGAAGGTCGATGGTTCAATTTCCTCTCAGGCAGTCTGACATTTAAGTCCAAAAGGCAACGGAAATAAGTTCGCATTTGTATTTGTTTATCACTAATCGTGCCGATCTGGCTTTCCGTCCTGTTTATTAGAAATTTCTCATGTTTAGATGTATCACAGTCTTTACTGTGACGGATCAGCTAGGAAGATGACCTTGACTTTAATTTGAAGGTCATCATCGAAACGGTAGTGATGATTGTATGAAGTACCTTCTTACAATCATCACCACCGTTACGATGATGACCTTCAAATTAAAGTCAAGGTCATCTTCCTAGCTGATGCGCCACAGCAAAGACTGTGACAGTGATTTTTTTTTTATTATTATGTAAGCACATTTTCGTAAGTGAAGGACATGTTTAACCCTTTTAAAAAGGACGAACTTGTTTCCTAAAATAAGAACGATGTATCCTCTTGAAACAAATCCTTCGTGAGTCAAGTATTTAGTCCAAAAGTTGATATACAGCATGCTCCACTCCTCGAACAATAAGTTTTAGTATCACGTGATGCAAAAGCTAGGAGCTTCTTATTAGGTGCTGGTGTCAGCCAGTCTGTCTGTCTGTGTTCACGGTGTCTTTCGAAACCATTATCCGCTTAATATCAAATTTTCCACATGCAGTCTATGCTCTGTTTGTGGATTTAAGCTGGCAATCTATAAAACTGGATAAAAGGCTTTGGTACTCAAACATACGAAATTAATCAGGCATGAAATATTCAGGTAAATTCGTCAGAATTTAAGGTACAACAACTAAAAGGCATAACACGTAAAAGAATACCTAAAAGCACCCGCGTCATGTCTTTCAATTAATGCAACAGAATAAATTTGTGGGGGAAGGGTAGCCTTCAATAAAATTGGACCCCTGACAGGACGCAGCAACTCACAAGTACAGAAGACATAAATGCTAAATCTACCAAAGTGCCTGCTATCCAAAATGCACCGTAAATGGCCTACTAACAGTTCTGGCAAAGCTAATGCCAACCCTCCTAACACGCATTACGGTCTAAAATCGTGAAATAACTTATTTACATCCCTCACCTAAGGTAATCTCACGATTTCTGACCTGAAAGCATTTGAGATCGTAATTTTCTACTAGAAATTGACTACATTGCAAAAATGGCGTTGTGAGTTACAACACCTACACAATCCTAAAACTCGTTATAAGGACGCTCTGTGTCTTATAACGAGGTCTTAGGCGTTGTAAAGCGAAATTTACAATGGTGAGTGTTAGAAATATATTCGAATATAAATATATTTCTTCCGTAATAATTGTTCGATTTACGTCAAATGTTGTTTCAGCAATACTTTTGGGGGTATAAAACGATGTACCAAATTTCATTCCAATCCAGCCCTTTCGTTTGGGCTCCATACCACTCAGACTACAAAAGTGCAACCAACCAACCAACCAACCAACATTTTGAAATTTGGTATCGTTGTAGGCTACGCTTCGCTTGCTCGCTCCACCAATACATACCAACAACTTGAGTTTAATTTTCAGCCTGAGTTACACTTTATGGTATTGTACCTAGAATACAAAGCCTACGAACGAAAACAATACAAACTTCACATAACAGAAACAATAAAAAGTAGAAGACAATAACTTACAGTAAAAAAAAAAAAACCTTGAAGACGGGGGTGGCAGGGGGCAGGAATGATAAATAATAGTCGGCACATATCGCTGTGGAAGCATTAATTAAAAAAAAATGAGTGGTGAAGTGGCTGTGATTTTTAATTTGAGGGTTCTTTGCAAGTTTTTCTTTTTTTCTTTTGTTGTTAATCTACAAACCCATTAGGCCTAGGTTCCCTTCCCCCTTCGATTTCGTTATTTTCTTATCAGTTAGTTGATATATTTGCTTCATTTGACCGATTTAGCCGAAAATTAGCCATCAGCCAGCCGAATTTATAATTGCCGGCGGTGGCCATAAAATTTGTCGCTAGCCGCAATTTAGCCGGAATTTCTGTTAAGCCGGCTGAAAACGACAAAAAATGCGGCTGAGGGGTGTACTGTAAACTAAGCAATTACTTTTCGGATGACTTTTCAATTACTTTTCAGACCTTGGTTGCTACGTCCTGTCATGGAACCAACTGTATTGAAGGTTTCAATTAATGGTTGACAGACAAATTCAACCAATACGCTAACGTTTTGAGTTTCCACGATTTGTTTGAGGAAATGGGAAAATACTGACTCCGTTGTGTATTTCAGTGCCCAATGACAATCTTTTGTTTTCATGTGTTCCTCGTGCTCATTTTGTGTATACATGATGAAATGCGTGTGGGGAAACATACATTTTAATAAAGTGCCAGACTCTGCATGGGATTAATTCAGTTCCCAGAGTGAACAGCAGGGGGATAAACATTATGCTAATGACTATTTACTTTTAAGCGTTGAAGCATTATTATGGAGGAAAAAAGAAAATCTTTTTTTTTTAGGTCAAAATTCTTGACACAAATACGAAATTAAGGCAGCTGACGCCAACAAATAACCTACTAAAGGATAGCTGGGAGAACGAAGAGAGTTAAATTTACTTAAAATTTTTAAAGACCGATTAAAAGCGTCATTTACAAACGACACAGCATTTTACTGGTGATTCAAGTAATGACCCCCGTAATTCATTCATTCAATGTGCAGTGTTCGACCCATGCCGGGAGTTTCGTGTACTTTTTTTTTCACAAGTTCTCCGGCACATTTTCTCATTCTTCTACGCGCTTACAACGAATACGAAAAAAAAAGGCTTAGCAAATTAAGTCCGAGGGGGAAAAAACTCCGGGGTGCAAAAATATGCGTCAAAAAGCTCGGGGAAGAAGCTCCGTGGGG
>JAHWFP010012292.1:26224-47623 GCA_023313725.1 Lithobius niger | reverse complement strand
AAGTGGGAATGGCTTCGAAACGTCGCAAATTGTGTATTTGATATGTACTCAACTTGCTTTCCATCTGTGATCGTCATCCACTTGTTTTTGCATTAATTCCCAGATGATACAACTTAATATCTGCGGTTTGAGATCTTACGTAATTTTACTGTAAAACTATTTCAAATAGCGCAAAGAACAAAGAAATTAAATACACTAAAGTATTGAACTCAAACGGACTATTAAGACAGAGTAAGGAAGTAAAGAAACCACTCCGCTCTGCCTGCACCTGGTCCAGATCTTGTTCCCAAGTTTCGTTAATACAAACACGGTTTGGCCAGTGTGCGACAACCCGCATCTACACTTCCTTAACATTACGAACATAAATTAAAGCTTTAGCCAGCACGCGTACGGTAAGTGGAGCCACAGGCACCGCAGCGGGAAGAATAGGAAAGAGCATCAGCTGCGACGCTCGGAACAAACGGCTTTCCTTCGTGATTGGACTGGCGGTTAAGCCTTCTTGATTTATGGCGGAAGCAGGAAGCAAGATCTTGGAGTGCAGGATTGTAGAGGCAATGCTTCCATGTGGGGGAGCTGGCAAGTGCGCAAGGAGCAGAAATAAACGTTGGCGCGAGCTTTACGTTTGTCCCTTCTGCATGCTTTTCCCTGCTCAACCTGCCACAATCCAAAATCCCTCTCTAATGTAATGTCAATATCTGGCTGCAAGAAAAGGGAATTACTGCCGGCGTCAACAGCTACGCCAAAGAAAAACGAGCTTACACAAACCCAAAAAGAACACAAAACTCAACACTCGCCGAGCTTTTCAATGGGACTTTTAGTTTCTGAAAGGATACCCAAACCCTCAGCCTAGGGACGTGCTCAGGATAATGACCGCAACACACTGTGACGTCATTTTGTGAGATTGCCACAGGGGATTTTAAGAGGGGGGGGGGAATTGAGGCTTAATGGCGCGTCGACAACTTGGTCATTAGCGCCAACCTCAGTCACAGTGCAGTGGTCCGGGTTGCCACTGCACCACACATTACAGGGGGGATTGAGGCTTAATGGCGCGTCGACAGCTTGGTCATTAGCGCCAACCTCAGTCACAGTGCAGTGTTTCGGGTTGCCACTGCACCACACATTACAGAGATATTATTCAAACCCCTAATCTAAATCTTGTCATGTGGGATTTTAAGACGTTACCATTTGATTATGTAGCATGTGTTGAAGAATTTGTGGACCGTTATCGGACCTTAAAAATGGTCCCCCTTTGCCCCCTCTCCCCCCTCCCCCATAGATCCGCCACTGCATTCGTGTATTAAATAATCGGGGCAATCGACGAAGTGGTCCCTCATGAAAAATTGTCATTATATGCAATGAAGAAAAATCATGACTATTCCATGATTATTTGGGGCAATGGCTTGTCATGATTTATTATGATTTGTCATGAGCAGTAATCATGATTTATCATGATCTGCCATCGCGATTTGTCATGATGTTCATGATAGTGCTTGTTCATGATGATAAATCATGATAGTGTATCATAAGACATCATGACTACTGTTCATGACAAATCATAATAAATCATGACAAGTCATTGCCCCAAATAGTCATGGAATAGTCATGATTTTTTTTTCATTGCATATCATGACAATTTTTCATAAGGGGTGGGGGAGGGGATTGAGGGTTTATGGGATGTCAACAGCTATGTCATTAGAGCCAACCTCAGTCAGAGGGCAGTGGTCCGGAAGAAGGAGGGAGAAATGAGGTGTAATAGCGAGTCGATAACTAGGTCATTAACGCCAACCTCAGTCACATTGCAGTGGTTCAGGCTGCCACTGACCCATACGTTACAGAGATGCCAAACAAATCCCAAATCTGGATCTTTGTGTATCTGTACCTCCTGCAAAAATTTTAAAATCCTGGACAGTAGGATAGAATCATCCCCAGTTGACACTCTGAAGTCTCGGGGAAGATGGCAACGGCGACGAACACCATCAAGATGGTGACAATCTACAAGCACATGAAGGTTTATCTATAAGTGGCTGGTGTGACACCAGTGACATTCAGGAGGACAATTTGTATGGTTGGTGCATGTGAACAATACGCAAACGAACCAACACCACCTATTCACGGCGGCTACGGCCACATGCCCGCAGTTTATACCCCACAACTTATTTCCGCCTATTAAAGCGGCACGCAATCCAGCAGGCCTGATCAAGCAGGCCTACTGAGCAGCATGCAACCTCAGACATAGAGTTTAAGTGGCAGGCGTGGTAGGCTTCTTGGCAGGACTGCGGGAACACCTAGTCTCTAGTCCACGTAGCTTTGGTAGCTGGCTGGCCTCGAGTAAATTGTCTTTGGGGCTTTAAGATCACTAGCTTAAACTTCAAAGGTGGTGGAAATTTCTCAATTTCATACCCCACCACTCCCCCATTAAAAAAGAATGAAAACCTACATAACAAGATCACAGAAATCAAGACTACCACTCGTAAGCACTTTTAAGAGTTAAGCAATGCACGTCTGGTAGGACGGAAGCATTGGAAGGAAGTTTTGAAGGGGCAGCTTCGAGACCGCCTTGAGCCTCATTTATTTCCAACAGCATGAATATGAACAAAGAAGAATAAAATAGAAGTGATCATTAGAAAAGGGGGAGTATTAGCAGTGGGGGTGGGTGAATTGAGTCACACGATGCGCTGATTGAGTGAGGAAAGCAAACGAAAACCATCGTTTATTAGCCAGAGTGCGCAAAAATTGTCTGAAACTTAATTCGGTTGAACTTGGACATACATATACCTAACCAGTACTGCAAACGGTCGATTCAACTTTATATATGCAAACGAGCCTACACCACCTCTTCACGGTGACTACGCCGACAAGAACCCAACTTATTGCTGTCTATTGAAGCAGCATGCAACTAAGATGGTCTGACCAAGCTTAAGTATGTAGCGACCCATTTTGGCGTCTAATATTATTGCTAAAACTCGGCGAACGTCACTATCTTAATCAGCCTTGTACCCAAGAAGTATTGCAACAATCTGCTTTCCCTCCAAGGATAACGTTGCAATTGTCATACTACCAACAACTGTTCCAAATATTCCAATGTTAACAATGTAAGAGCCATATTGGCATAAGGCAACCAATTGCACTGCTCGACCCCTATGTCAATATTGCCATTCCAATCTCCCAATTCGACCGACAAGCAACCGATGGTTTTCATCCTGCAATATTTGGTAAATATGAATTAGAAGTTATTTCCCCCAAATTTCGTAAGTGACGTCATGTCCCCCTACCTTTCATCAATTTCATCCCCATCTCATTAAGATTAGGAAGGAAGTTCTTTGTAAAAGTCGGGCGAGCATTCTACTAAATATCTGTAAAAATCCTGAACCATAAAACTACCATCCGTAACAAAAGGCAATCCGACTGATAATTTTTATCACTTGTTTCACGTCAATTTCCACCAGCCATAGCCATTACACCCAATCCCAAGATCCGTCCCTCCAAGTTTCCAGTTAATAAGTGCCAGTCTTATGGCGGAAAAAATGCCATTAGTAACCGTAAGATATCGGGCACCGAAGCTAATGAACGTTGTTGAATGAATGAGAAAATTCAAGAAATGTATGCCAGTGCTCTAAGGTGCTCAATGTAAACTTAGAAATGTGATGACCTTGAACGGAAGTACCAAGATCGACTGAACTGTCACACACAAACGGACCCTTAACGATTCTACGAGCATGCACACACAAAAATACATAAGTACGTGTACATAAGTACTAATACCAAATTCATAGCGTACACGGCTAACAAGCGTTAACACACATGTATACAATGTAGAAAATACATAGGGCTGTGATGATCATAATAAAAAAATCAACCTGCACCCTAATAATAATAAAACACTTTAACCATCATGAAAAGATGGTATAAACTACAGAAGGGCAATGAAGCAACTAACACCGTTCCGACACAATTTAGAATTTTGTCATTTTAAGAACTGTATAAGAGGGACTTTGTCAAGGGCTAATTTAAAGGCTTCCACCGAGATCGCACCAATGGCAACATCAGGAAGCGAGTTCCAAGGTGCTATCACCCTCATCGCAAAAAAATTTCGTCAGCACTCAAGTCTCGATTTCTGGATGACCATGTGTTGAATGGTAAGTAATGAATTTAAAAAAGAGATACGTCCACCGAAAAAAGACCGCGAACTATCTTATACGCAAGTATTAAGTCTGATTTCAGCGTCCGAAGTTCAAGTGGCTCTAGACCTGCCCTCCGTAAACGATTTCCACAGACCTGCCCTCCGCAAACAGGCTACGTGTGAAACTGCGTTGAGCCGATTCCAGGAGGTCAATGTCCTGCAGCAAATACGGCGACCAGGCCCGGCTTGCGTATTCCAAAAGCGGTCTCACAAAGATCTTAAAAGCCCACACATGAACCCGCTACATTTGCGGAAGTAAAACATCGTCTCACAGTAGCCAAACGGCGAAAAGCGTTTGCGGCAATCTTTCTACAGTGGGGTATCGATTTCAAATCCTGGGCAAACTAGACACCCAGATCTTTAGTAAAAGTGACAGAGGAATTAGAACTTCTACAGCTTTATTACAGCATTTAGGGATGTTAAAACAAAATACAAAAACTCGTTAAGCAGAGTGAAATGACCGGTTTCAGTACTCATAAATCCCACCCGTTCTAGGATTTGTTGACAATGCCAGAAGAGTTTGCCAAATTAAAGCGTAAAGTCACTGCAGATCACATTTGCCATAATATTATAGAATATCATTCATCAATTTCTGCAAAATTATGCCAATCACACCATTCGATTCAATTATTAATGAATGCCCCAAGAGAGCAATCGATTATTAAAGGAAATCAATAAAGTTGCGTCAATTCCACTATCAGTGGTATAACAAAATTAACGCCACATTCAAGCTCAGAGCTCAATACCTTTCAGTAGATGTACTAAATGTAACTACTCTTTTATAAGCCGGACCTTTCAAATCCCAGGTACAAACACAGCAAGCAGATCTAACTACATAGAGCCAGTTAGCAGAAACTGATCCAATATCTTAGAGCTCACAAATCTAGTTTCGAACTTCTTCACCAAAATAACTCACTAAACAAATAGCTAGTGTCCCTGAGCGGATAATATTACTAACGGTTTCGATTAATCCTATTAAACATTCACTAGACATCATTTCAACAACTGGACACCAACTAGACACATCCAACACAAATATTTTATGTCAAATTCTAAATATTCGAACTAGAATTAATCTAGAAATGATTTGTATCTCAGTTAGGGATCCACCATTCCACAACCACGTCTCCCAAATCCACATAAATTAAAAAGGTATTTTGAACTGCTAAAAAAAAATTAAAGTTACAAATATTCCAACACCAGGAGAAAGTCAATACTACAATATAAATAGCCAGCCTACATCACTAACTCCACTTCCTGTCCATAGTTTAAAAATTTTTGCTGGAAGTGCACATGTATATTGTATAAGATCTAGTTTGGGGTTTGTTTAACGTCTCTGTAATGTGTGGAGCAATGGCAACCTGGACCTCTGCACTGTATGATAAAGTCTAGTTGGGGTTTGTTTAACGTCTCTGTAATGTGTGGTGTAATGGCAACCTGGACCTTTGCACTGTATGATAAAGGCTAGTTGGGGTTTGTTTAACGTCTCTGTAATGTGTGGTGTAATGGCAACCTGGACCTTTGCACTGTATGATAAAGGCTAGTTGGGGTTTGTTTAACGTCTCTGTGATGTGAGGAGCAATGGCAACCTGGACCTCTGCACTGTATGATAAAGGCTAGTTGGGGTTTATTTAACGTCTCTGTAATGTGTGGTGCAATGGCAACCTGGATCTCTGCACTGTATGATAAAGGCTAGTTGGGGTTTGTTTAATATCTCTGTAATGTGTGGCGCAATCACAACCCGGACCAAAAACCCAGACAAAAAACTGGGGCAATATCTCAAATATTGTGGGAACCTCTCTTAGGTTTTAATACAATTAATCTTTTTATTATTCCGTTTGTGGCCTTGTTAGAATTAATCATAAATTGAAAGAAGCTCATAAATAAGCTCAACTACGCTCCCAAGATGAAAGGATTAAGTTATTCCATTTCTAATGCTGTTTGACAGAAGCTGCTGTACAATGCCCTCTACCTTCAAACATTTTCTGTTTTAATCTTTACACGGTGACGTTCACCGTTCTAGATGAGATGACATGTTTTTCAGTGTTATGTGTCTGGTAATTACATGCAACTGTGAGGCAAACAGAAATTGAATTAAGCAAAATGTCAGAAAGATGTTTCATTAAACAGAAGCCAACATGATATTCTGAAAACATTGATCACACACATCTCAACAGACCGACATTCAGAAAGATCAATAAGCGGGAAAACAACAGCAAAAAAAAAAACAAAACAAGAAGAAACTTACGGGGAATAACAAACATCAACACGATGGGCAAATAATGGCACCTATAGTCATTAAAATCCACCCAAAGCCAAAACTGGTATACGAGAAGCCTCCAAGTTTCCAAAACGGTTCGGCCTTTCAAAGTAGTGATATCATTCAACCAGGGAAAGGCCGCCAAGGTTAATCCTATTAGGAAAGTTAATCGCAACTACTAATAGTTCGAAAGTTAAATGAAAACTAAACGATTGCTACTAGCAATTTTCATTTACCGTCCAAAGTATTATTATTACCTTGAAGGTATTTTATGTCTATAAATTTTCTCATTCATAATTTTCACATTTGCCATTGCCAATTAGCCGTTACATTAGCCTAATTGACACGGTTTGGTTTATTCCGATCCCATATACCAAATTAGTTTTATTTACCAACCCCATATACAAATTGTGCTTCTAAACAAAACTTCGAAATTGTTTAAACTTGACATATTAAATCCGTGTGCCTCGCGCTTCTTGCCTGACCTCGTGACCACGCACAGTTGAAGCTGAGCAAAAAAAATCTACTCATTTTCCTAGATTCCTTTTAATAGCCTAGTAAACAACTGACGAGGGGAGGGAATTTTGACTCAACATTTCATGACAAATATGCAGTTTATTTATTTAAAAAAATTGCAACTTTGTCATTATCTTTGCTCAAAGCCAGGGCATTGTTTCAAAATACAAATAAAAATTGAAATCAAGACCTTTCAAGGACGTATACCTACCAACTGCAAGGAATTCGTGGCGATGAATTTTTTCTTAACAAATCCAAGCACTTTCAAGGACTTAAAGCATCCAAATAAGTATGGGATCTAACTGGTGCTTTCACACGCAGTGGAGCATTTCTGTCACTGTCGGTAGGTCTCACTCAGCCAAATCGCTGTGTGTGAAAAATACCGTCGATTCAGATGCGCCATTTCGTGGTCCGTCTTCACCCGTCCTAAGTGAAGGTGCAGTGGAGGGGGACAGGAGGGAACCAGGGAAAGGGGGCATTGGCCCTGCCCTTTTCTCCCAATGCCTTTTTTTGTCAAAAAAAATTAAAGGCCTAAAGACGGTAAAAAAAAGGCCTGAAAAGGGCAAAAATGCTAAAGACGGGGAAGAAAAGGGCAAAAATGCTAAAGACGGGGAAGAAAAGGGCATTGAGAGCAAAATAATAAAAAAGAAAGATTCCCAGAAAAAAATGACCAGTAAAACTCTGTTCCCTTTATATTGCTTTTATCAAATGTGCAGCCACTGACCCGTAATTATGAATTGACTACATTTGCCAACCCACCTCCACAGTAGCGTGCGCCCCCAAGAGGAAAGGGCAACTTTTATTAAAGGGGTACAGCTAGTTTCACTGGACATTTTTTTCTGTGACTTTCATTTTTATTTTAGTTTATATCCTTTTCTGACCCTTCTTTAGCCTTTTTGCACTTTTCAGGTATTTTTTTTTTTACCATCTTAAGCCTTTTTTTTTTTTTAGCTTTTAGGCCCTTTCTTACGCACGAGCCAAATATCGCCACAAAAAAAGACATACTGTGAAAAGGACAGGGGCAATTCTCCCGTGCTGCTCCCACCTCCCACCCACCTGCGCAAAACCACTGCACTTCCAGCTGCACTTCCAGCTTAGAAGACAAGTCCACTCGTGGTATAATTCCCACTACGCAATGGTTGCCTCTTGCTTTTTCATTTTCGTGTTTGTTGTACCCCAGGTGAACGATTTATCAAATGAATATAAATACATAATTTTAGGCATTTTATGACTGGAAACATTAATTTCATTATTCAAACCTGTATTTGCGTTACCGGCCTGTTTGTCTATTTCTGACGAAATACCTCATCATTGAGATCTAGGAACGGGTTCGCGACAATTCGGTTCCATGACAAAAAAAAGGAAAGACTATCTATGACAATTATATATGGTCACTATGATCACTATTGATCAGTCCGTACAATAATGACACTGTCACGGCAACCGGTTTTTCCTATCCACGTATCTCCAACGCTCGGCCTCATTCTGCAAGGGCTTTGTGAAAACGTTTGTCTATGCCTCTTACCTCATGTGGCGAAGAGGCAATCCGGGCCATTGCACTGCCACTGCGGTTGCGCTAATGGCCTAACAGCCGACACGCCGTTAAGCCTCAATCCCACAAATTACGAGTTAAATAAAAAAAAAATAAATAAAAAAAACCCGGAGACAGTGTACTTGAAAACCTTTAGGAAAAACTCGTATTATGTCGGAGGATAAAATAAAAGCATAATAAATTGAAAACAAACTTTATAATACTACATGGAGTTCAAGTAATTTGCATTTATTTACACAAACCCTCTTAACCACTCGGTTGAATTAATATTTTCCCTCTTTTTTTGCAGGACCGAATTTTCGTAGGGTTATTTTTTTTATACGGGACTGAACTGTCGCGCTATCTGTAATTTGGGGACAGAACTGTTCGGGACCCAATTGTCCGGGACCGAATTGTCATGAGCCACTACAACCAGTGTTGAGCTCGCCACAAAAAACGTGTCGACCACTCCGTCAACAACTACAACGCAACAGAAGCAAGATGCACAGAAACCTGGCAAACGCAATCGATCGACAGTGAGGGAGGAGGGTAGAAGAAAAAAAGAAAAAAGGAACAGTACCACAATAGGCCTAATGGCGAAGGGCTGCGTCCTCGGTGCAATCAAGATAAACCGATTTGCGTAAATCGTGTTAAAATTGAGTGGAAATTTCATGCGCGTACATTTGGTGCTGGGTGCCTGCCTCTGTACGCCAAGCAGGATGGAAGTTGGGGTTGGGGGGAAAGGGGAATTGGGAAGGAGCTGTGGAAAGTGAATATCGCACAAGACTTCTCATCTGTACTGCGCTCGGGGATTGCAACCATTGCCTGCCACGCGTTCTAAGCCGATAAAATAGCCAAACGCCTATTGCGTTTGCCTTGAGGGAAAACTTTGGCGGGAAATCACTGCGAAATGAGTCGGCGCACGATACCAAACGAAGAGATGGGACGATGCTGCTGCACAAACCTTCGTTACACTCAAAAGTACGACAGCCAGAATTTGACATTTGCTTAAAAAATATTCGCGTGCAGAATACAAGAGCTCGTATGGATGCTGAAAAAATAGGAATGAATATACTTAAAAAAAAAATTCAATACTGGAAAATAGTGGATATGCTGAAAAACATTTTTTTACAAGAAAATGGCAGGAAGTAGCAACCCAATAGTAATGTTGCCTTCACGGCTTTAAGGTTAAAGAAGTACAGAGTGGCCCACAAAAGAATGATGACCCTACATTTTCTAAGTCCAACTTTTTTAGTTAGCGACCCCTCAGAACCAGGATACGACAGAAATCAAATCTAATGAAATGGGAAGATTTCTGTCCTTTCCTGGTCTGAGGGGTGCTAACTAGAAAAGTTGGACTTAGAAAATGTTGGGTCGTCAGTTTTTTGTGAACTACCCTGTATACAAAATCCACCCAAAACCAAAACTGGTATAAGAGAAGCCGCCAAGTTTCCAAAAAGGGTCAGCCTTTGAAAGTAGTGATATCATTCAGCCGGGAAAAGGCCTCCAAAGTTAGTCCTATTAGCCAAGTTAATCGCACCTACAAATAGTTCGAAAGTTAAATGAAAACTAGAACATTGCTACTCATAGTTGTGATCTTCAGGTTTTCATTTACTGTCCATAGTATTATTCGGATCGATTAACTTGGCTATTACGATTAACCTTGGAGTTCTTTTTCCTGCTGAATGACATCACTACTTTCAAAGGCCGACCCTTTTTGGAAACTTGGTAGCTTGGGTGAATATCACAAATTTCATGGGACTGTGAATGTACCAAAGGTCACATAGGCTTATCTTCATCTTTACCTTTTTTTTCTGGAGGAATCTTATGTCTGTACATTTTCACATCTGCCATTGGCCAGATACCCGTTACATTAGCCAGATTGACATGGTTTGATTTATTGTATGTCCGTGCTTTCACATGCTTAAGTTTTTTTCAAACCCCAAAAAGAAATTGTTCCTAATAAACCTTTTTTGCTTATGTTTTTTAGTTATGTTTCGCCAATCAAAGGTCAATGTTCAGGATTACTAAATTTAGTTTACAATAACAATTCCATAAATATTTCCAGCCATTATAATGGTTTACTGAGCATTATGAAAGTGTACCAATGCTGGAATTGTTCAAGTTCGATGACTACTTACCTCGCCCGCCACTGTGGTTTGATAAGCAAGTTTCCAGCAAGTTTCAATAACTCATGTTTTAACGGTTTCCGGCAGAGAGGTTAACGTGGATTCTGATTGGTGGAGGCTGTAGGGCGTAGGAAAACAATTACGCGGGATGGAGGCTTGGGGGGGGGGAGTACCCCCTCACCTGACGAAAATGCAAAATATCGATTAACTCCGCTTGGAACATTTCGTGTCGAAAGACGGCGTGCCTCGTAGCTATCGTCATACGACAACAACGATAAAACAACGAATTTACACTTAATAACAAGACGAAGAACGTGATTGGGTCGTGATTGGGTTTAGACAGTAGTTAATAAATACATACACGCTCGTAATACGTGGGAGTGTCCATGCTGCAACGTGTAAATACTCAGAGAGTGGACGATTGGATTCTAGAATATCTTAAGCCCAATTCACTCTTTACTGCACAGGTAGGGGTTTTGCAACGAGTAACACATATTTAGGCACCAACTCAAGTTGCAGCTTGGTTTAGTCCTAGCCGAGTCTTAGAGAGCAACCTTTCCAGCTGCTTCTCCAACACCAATTATGTAACGGCAAGGCGCACCACAAGTGTTGCTCGTGTTGCGTCCTGCTATACGTAAATAGCAGATTATAAATGCCTCTTGTCACAACCCTGGCAGGAAAAAGCGATCGCCTTCCCCACTTTAAGGTCGTTCAAAACTGCCACAAACTCTCAGTTTTTCTGACCATAACGTTCTGATTACTGTAGTATCGATCTCTACTTTTAGAGTTAACAGTTTCGATTTTACAACAATGGCAGAACTGCATACAAAAGAACAGCTTGTCGTGACTGTTCAATTGTTTCACGTGCCGAACTCCTATCTTATGGTCAGTACGTAGTCCGGTTCTAAAACCACGCAACCATGCATTCTTGGTGTGCCTTAAAAATTATGTAAACCTACCAAACTAAGCCTAATGAACTGAAACACCAATGTTTTTCGACTTAACAAATGTGTTATCAAAGAACTCAATCCACTCGTTGATAATTTTGTTGTCCATCTCTGCGAAAGTGAGAACCGAAATGGAGCCCCTACTAAATACGTTCTTCATTAAAAACAAACAACTGTACTCTGATAATTCTGGAATACTAACTTTTAAGAGGATATACTGCTTTGGTAATCGGGAGTAAACTGTAGAGTTAGAGTTATAAAGACGTTGAAGTTAAATAGGAAACTATGTTAATAGCGAGTAAACTACATAAATTAAAGTTATAAAAACGTTGAAAATAAAAAAATAAATGGGACATACTGTTAATCGGGAGTAAACTGTAGAAATTTGACTTATATAAAGATGTTGAAATGTGGGACACCGTGCTAATCGGGAGTAAACTGTAGAAATTTGACGCATAAAGATGTCGAAGAAAAGTGGGACACCGTGTTAATCGGGAATAAACTGTAGGAATTAGAGATATAAAGACGTTGAAGAAAAATGAGACACAGTGTTAATCAGCAGTAAACTATACAAATTAGAGTTATAAAGAAGTTGAAGATAAATGGGACACTGTGTTATTCGGGAGTAAACTGTGGAAATTAGAGTTATATAGAATTGGAGATAAATAGGACACCCTACGGCTAGAATAACTAAAAGGCCTATGGAGAAAATCAAGTAGTACCTGTATATGACTAACCATAAAAAAAGGGAATTGTTTTTTTGGTTTTTTTAGGCTTAAACCAGTGTTAGTGAATAATAGGAAGTTTTTCATGCTTCTGGTTACTAACAAACTGTAGAAGGGCACAATTCATCAATCATGTACTATCCCTGGTAACTTCCCATTTTAGTTAATATCGATAATCTTTGGGATACATATGCGAACGCTGTCTATATTATGATTCTAGTTAGATTGACTTTCTCTTATCGTTATACAGCTAAACAACAGAGAAAACACTCCTACTTCAAAACAGAAACTGTTTTTTAATATAAAAAAAAATAAAACAATGTGTAAAAAGTAATGTAAGCGTAAAAGTAATTCAAAGTCTCCCAATGGGCCTAAAATTTGGCCATTTTATTAAAGTGTAGTACCGAGACTGGTCAAAATCCCTTGTTCTTTAATGTACCACGTCACTGTTTATATGTTTGTTTCAGTATAACACTAGAGTTACGTCACAATTTGCACGGTTTAGACGGATTGTTGACCTCAATACAATCAAAATGTTAGTTAGAATTAGGTTCTTGTTAATCTCTAGTGGTTAACGCATTATGCCTGAAAGAAATTTGGTACGAGACCTATTGTACGTCGAAATTTCTGCATAAATAACTTTTTTTTGGCACACTACGATGTAGCCTATACAGTAAGCTCGCTTTACAATGAACAATTGCGAATCCCAAATAACGCTTACAATAGAGCGCGTGTTCCCTTCAGTGCTTACAGCTTCTTACTTGCAGCTTTTTTGTTTATTGAATTTGTTCTCACTTTACAACGAACAAGAATAAATCCCTGAATTACCCTTAAAACAATGCGCGTGTTGCCTTCTATGCTTACAGCTTCTTTGCTTGTTGCAATTTGTGTTCTCTTTACAATGAACAAGTAAAATCCCTGAAATAACACTTAAATTGAAGTGCATTCTACCTTCAATGCTTACACGTTCTTTGTTTGTTGTAATTTGTGCTCGCTTTACAACGAACGGATGTAAATCTCTGAAAGAACCCTTAAAGTGATGCATGTGCTTACCTTCTATGCTTACATCTTCTTTGTTGGTTGCAATTTGTGCTCTGTTTACAACATGCAAATGTTAATCCCATAAATAACCCTTACAGTTATTCACGTGCAACCTTCAATTCTTACAGCTTCTTGGTTTATTACAAATTTGTGCTCTCTTTACAACGAACGGATGTAAATCACTGAAAGAACCCTTAAAATGATGCATGAGCTATACATTCTATGCTTACGGCTTCTTTGTTTGTCGCAATTTGTGCTCTCTTTACAACGAACAAGTGCAAATCCCTGAAATAACCCTTAAAATGATGCGTGTGCTACCTTAGCTTACAGCTTCTTTGTCTGTTGCAATTTGTGCTGTCATTGGACCCCCTAATAAAGTTGAAAATAGTATAAAAAAAAGTAAAACATGAAATTGCTTACCAATTCCTGGTGCTCCAACTGGCGCATGGACACAGTGTATTTAGTTATGATCCCGTTGTGATGACGGGGAGATAGCCAGGACACAAGAATTGCATCAGAGGACATTACCAGCGCTTTGATGTCTGCTGGAGCATCAGGCACTATTGGGAAAGAATCAGATAAAAAAAAGGACATCAGTCAACGAGAAGAGTTATTGTGACACAGAGGGAAATAAAGAGGCTGATACGTAAACAAGTTTTGATTTATGCCTCAGGCTAGTGTTGGGTGCTGTTGTAGTACTGTAATTTGAAGTGAAGTGAAATTTTATTCAAGACGGTTTTTGTGAAACAGGGAAATAAAGAGGCTGAGACACAAACCATTTCACATGTGTGCACACAATTTCACTATTGTGTATGGCGTATCTTGAGTCCTTTTGGTATTTTATGAGTGGCTGTCTTCCTGGAGGGGGCAGCTTTAATCGACGGCCGCCATTGTTTTTGTAACTATTTTGGATAACAACAAGGCATTCTGCTACCAAAAACATACAATCGGTTATTTGTGTTCATTCTGGGGCGAACTCAAGATAGGCTGCGGACACTATAGGAATGGGCTATATCGCAGTACTGTAACTGAAGTGAAGTGAAATTTTATTTCTAGAACGTGATGGTGAAACAGGGAAATGAAGAGGTTGAGACACACATAATATTTCCTTTATGCCTGAGACTAGGGATGGACGCTGTTATAATTTGAAGTGAAATGAAATTATATTCAAGAAGTTTATTGTGCAATAGTTACACAAAATTTATGTCCGAGACTTGGGGAACCGGGGGGAAGGTATGCTTAATGGCGCGTCGTTAGCGCCAACCTCAGTCAGAATGCAGTGACCCGGGATGCCACTGCACCACACATTACAGAGACGTTAACCAAACTTCCGGCTACAGATGGGCGACATCGCAGTACTGTACTTTGGAGTGAAGAGGGGGGGATTAAGGCTTAATGGCGCGTCGACAACGTGGTCATTAGCGCCAACCTCAGTCACAGTGCAGTGGTCCGGGTTGCCACTGCACCACACATTACAGAGATGTCATTCAAACCCCAAATCTAAATCTTGTCATACATCTGTACCTCCTGCAAAAATTGAAAAACACCGGACAGGAGTGCAGACTTATCGCCCAACTGACGCGCAATGTCATGCGGAAGACATGATGTTTTATTCAAGAAGGTTTTGTTGGAAAAAAAGGGAAAAAACGTGTTGAGACACAACTAATTTTTTTTTCAATTGCAGCCTAGACAAAGGGTGGGCGATATTACAATGTTGCACAAAAGAGCACAATTTTATTCAGTTACAAACATTTACTGTACCAGTGTTAAAAAAAAAAAACAGAAATTAGAAAAAGTAGCAAACATCCTAAACGATGCAAAGCTCACGTGTGGAGTGCTTTTTCAATAACAAAAACAAAGAATAATAATAATAAATTATAGGTACATAAAACTAACTAAAGTATAATAATATACAACAGAAACACAATGTTAAATGACTATAAAATGTAAAACATTTAGTCCCTCCCCCAAACGAAAAAAAATACGGTAGGTCTATTGGAACAAATTCCCTCTAATAAAAATACACAAAAGTAGTAAAGCAGCTCAAGGGAAACAAAAGATTGAAAACAGAATGACCCCCAGCTAATATCCCCACTCAAGAATCGTAAAAGAACCATAAAAAAGTCGTCCTTTTTTACGTTTCGGTTACCGAATAACACAGTTTATTGTTTCTATTCACTGTTCTGAAATAAAGGACAGTTAAAACATTCAGAAGAAACCCTGTCAACAATTTCCCTTTATTCATCGACATTCATCTTTATTCAGCATTATTCTTGTTTCATTTGTGAAGGTGAGTTACGGAGAATGACTGCAAAAATACGCAAGGGCTCCACCACAAATGTCCAACCTTCCAAGACTACCTATATTTAAAAGACTTAACGCTCAGTTTCACGTAGCATGCTAGACGCGTCGTCCAAGCGTTGCGCTGAACTGAAAGCACGAAGAACGAAAAACCCCAATCGTAGCATTGATTAGTGTATGCGAGATGCACAAAAACGTGATATCTTCTCATTATTAGCTTTACCGGTGTTGCAGCGCTAAACGAACATTATTTTACGGTAATGGTGACTATTCTTGAAGTCTTCGGACGATTTACTGCTACGTCAAAGGATCGTTTAACATATTTTTAATGAGAATTGAAAACGTTGTAGCGTATCATACAGTACAATACACACGTACCTTGGTTGCTCTTCTGCTTGAAATTCATGAAATTAAACCTCTGGAGGCTTTGTTTTGTCGTAGAGTGAAAAAATAGGTACGTAGCATGAAGCCATTGTTGTTAAATTTTAATAATTTGGTGTCAATGCAGTGTTTTAAGTTTAAAATCCGCGTATCGCGTGTCATACGTACCTTTCACAGTTCAGTCCGCATGCATAGAGCAGTTCATTTTTGGGGTGTAAGTAGCGCGACCGGAGGCAGAATCGGTGGCTAACTGGACGACGCGTCGAATTTCTAACGTTAAGCCTCTACATCCAGGTAGCCTTGAACCTTCTACTGCTGGCAAAGTCTGGTCGGTCCGTTACAATCTCGTTACGGACAAAGAGCGGGCGATTTTAACACTCGTTAACAAATAAAAGAACGTGATTCGATAACAAAAATATGCATACAACCCACTGATAGCAAAACAAATTCCTTTCCACGTTTCCGTTTACGAGCTACAAAATTTAATTAGTTAAGTCGTCAAGTCCTAGCTAATCAACTACTTCATTATGTGCTCGATTAGGACTGTTCCCAGAGACTACCGAAGCACAGTTCATAGTCTTCAAATGATTACACAGTGTCATTACGCAAGGCTGAGCAAAAATTAACGAATTTAGAAAGAAAAACAGGCATGACAGAACGGCCAACACCAACATGTATTTAGTGTCACTTTAAGCTGTTTGGCCCGACCTTTGATCATTTTTTGAAAGAGGTCATACATCAAGTTTAGTCCTGGGATACTAGTAGTGGGCCGGTTTCTCAACCCTGCCAGGGCCGTAGGAAGCAAATTAAAAGCAGTACGGCCTAACCAAATCAGTAGAGGGTCTGGGGAAGCACTGTGAAGTTCCCCCAGCAGGGTCTCGGAAAGTTGAAGCAATTTCTGGTTGGCCATGTTTTGAACAAATGTTTAAAATTTTCTTTTTTAGTTAGAATGTAGATCACTTGCTGCAGGGGCAGATGTAGGAATTTATGGTGGGGGGGGGGGGGCCCGGGGCAGAGAACTTTTTGGGCTGTTTTTATTTGCTCTCGCCCCACCGACTGCGGTGCATTTTCCCTACTGACAGTGACTTTTTATTTGGTGCTCCCCCTCCCCCCAACCTCTCCAAGTTCGGTCATGAAGCTGGTGTGCGCTATTAAGTGTAAGATTTAGATGGGGGGGGGGGGCAGTTTTTTTGTTTATATAGGTTATTATCGTATCCAAATTACGTGAGGTCGGTGGGAAGCTATGTGTTTTTAGTGCCAGTCGGGGTAGTTTATTAATTACTCAGATTAGTGCATCTTTTATCATAACAGGGCCAGGCTTTACACAACCTGTTTGCTTCGTTTACCCTTTACCTGGTGATATTTTTATTTTTATTTACGTCAGGTCAATTTAGAACCTTACCGTTACGTACGTAGCAAGTAATAAGTAATTGTAACCAGCATTCCTCTCCCCCCCCCCCCTTATGTTTCTAGGAGACTAATGTTATTAGTGACTCAACAAAACTTACTTTTGAGGAAGTTACAATGATTGGCTGCTGTGTTGGGCTTTCTCCAAAGTTTGGTGTTGATCACTTGCTGAAATTTGCTTTAGCGTTTCTATTACTTCTATCCCCCAAAATTCCCTTCTCTCGATCAAGCTCAGTGTCCTTCATTATGGTGGGGGAAAATAGAAGTTGCAGTCAGTCTATGCATGAACTTGTATACTATCACACTATGCCAAACTGCTAGCGCGACAGATGCTATTCATCAAAGCTCGGCAGGAAAGCCACGCGCGAGTTACAAGGCCAAGTTTGACGAAGCAGCGTGTGTGTTTGGACATATGGTATTTTTAAACTTTTGTACCGAAAAGTGGTACGGCAAATGCCGCACCAGCCGTACCGCTTCCTACGGCCATGAACCCTGCCAAATGTATACGGTATTACACTTCGGTTACAACACCCCTAACCATGTCTACTACATCTTTGGGGTGCCTATGGTAGTCGGCTCCTCACATCGTGACCTTGGTATCACCATTGTTTTGCCTTGCTGTACTAGACATTTGTTAGACCTGCCTTGGACTATTGTTCCCAAAGCAGTAGGCCTGGCTACGCGTCCTGCCTAGACAATGTTGAAAACTATCAAAGAAAACTCACGAAGTGGTGTTTACCTATGACATTCCTTACAGTGACATTCCTTACAGTGAACAGTTTTTTCGGCTTACGCTCAGCACACTTCGTGACAGGTATACGATAGGGGGTGACCTTATTTTTGCTTATCAACTCCTTACAAACGCCTTTTACTTCACGCCTTTTACTTCGACTTGTCCCCCATGTTCTTCCGAAACTTCAACTTCAGGATTGAAGACAGAAAGCCAAAGGCTCAACAAGAGTTAAATAAATACAGATGCGTTGCCTTTTGGACTTACACGTGAGACTGCCTGAGTGGGGAATCGAACCCTCGCCCTTTTGAAACCAAAGCCCGAGGTCCTACTGCTGAGCGATACTTCAGGCATGGTGACAGTCTAGAGGGTCTGAGTTCTAGACTCAACTGTCGCTTTTGCTTTTTCACTGAGGGTGTGGTGCTACCGTGAAATAGCCTGCCTGAGCATATTGTTTCTGCTCCCTCCATGAATAGATTTAAGACTCGACTTAACACTTGGAGAGTTTGATTGGTGTTTGTGGGAGACAGGGGGGGGGGGTGCGCTTTGAGTCTCGGTTTGGCACCGTCATTTTCTTGTCTTATCGCATCTTATCTAATCTAAAGGTCCCAATCTAAGTTTCCGGAACACAAAGATCAAGAGGAATCGTGACACAAATAGTTTCAGTTCATTTTACTCCATAAGACATCAGAAAGCACTTCATTGCACGGAGGGATCACAGGCTGAGAAGAGACAAACGTAAAGATTCGCCAATACCCAAAAGGAGAATACAAGTCGAGATAAAATTAACGTTCCATTTTGTGACCCCCCCCCCTTCCCCCTAATTCAAACAATGCTGGTACAGGCACAGCAATGGTCACCGACACTGCCAACCCTAACCTCTGGCAATACCTCCAACGAACTTAAAAGCCAACACATCACCTTCAAGGATTTTAACACGCTGTCCAGGTGGTGACCAATGACCAGTGCAGTGTATAAACCCTGATTTGGATATCTACACGCCTCTTGTTTGCCGCAAACGTCGAGTTGAAATCACGTCATTAAAATGTTTCTTCAGCACGCACTTGGAACTGTGATACGAGCACAGCATACCACCTTGTTTGACACTTTTGCAGAACCCGACACAAATTGTTGTTCCAATATGTTTTAGCCGGAAAAAAAAAATAATAATCCGTAGAACCAGAGCTTATGAATGCGTACAGGTCCATAGGACGTGGGAATGTCAATGCTATAACTATCAATTCGTATTCCATCACTTGTCATGAAGTCATCTGGAAGTGAAGCTGTGGATTTCATTTTCCGGCTTCAGGCCCAGCTGAGCCACCACCGCTAGCATCTTATTTTATCAAAGCAACGATAAAACGTGTCAACTTTTTGGCATAATTAAAAGCAAACCAAGCATTGCTACGGGAAAAATGCAAATGACCTTTAGATGATTTTTGGCCTTCAGGTTTAAAAATTAAAGCATGGCGAAGGCCAGTAAGTCATCCTATAATTAAAAAAGCATGCTACAGTAATTGAAAAACTGAAAAATCACCGTTACTCCTCTCAAATAATGCAGTAACGTTAGCAGAAAAGCATTATCCGACCTGCTCCTTTGAGAAACCCAGTCGCAAGGCAAGATGTACGCAAATCGGGTCACATGGTTTCATAGGTGTGATCCATTCATTAAAGCTGTCAGGGTTGCACAGTATGGCTGGAAAATGTGTCGAGTTTCAGTATTTTTATTACCGGAAAATATTCATTTACATATTTATTATCTGGCATTAAGTGGTTATGTACAAGGGGTTTATGCGTGTGGATTTTAAGTGTTTCAATATTTATACGGGCTCTAGTTTGTTTTTCTTAAAACACGATTCGGATCTTGTCCTAGGCATGGGTGTGCCCCGTTGCGAATTTGTCTAATGACGTGCTTGTTGAACTTTTTGGCACACACGTGGCCTCTTTTAGGCAGGAGGTGAGAGAAGCCGGCCTTGGCCTAAAGAAGCCATTTCCTTCCTCGCTTCAATGTTATTTCAACGCTTTCACGCGGAGTTACCGCATAACAAAACCAATCATGGCAAGTGATATACTTCATACGTATTTACTAGGTTAAACAGCAAGTTTTAATACGTGTTATCCTAGAAAGCAGTTATGACCAATCGCTCCAAAATTTGACGCGTGGGGTCGTGAACTGAAAAGAGATGGTATATCCGGTAATATTATCACGGATACTCCATCGAATCCTACGACCCCCCTCCTTTATGCTACTCATGGTACAAATTATCATGGTGATGTAAATTTAGGAACTCCATGTGGCTTTACAACCATACCAGATACACTTTACACTCCCACCATAAATAAACTGTGTGAAGGAACTAGCTGAAGCCTGTACTACGGACGGGTGGTGTTGGATCCACGGTTTACAACATTCGTACGGTATGGTAGCACATGTGCACGTCCACGATCAACCAAATTTAAGTTTCGTCGAATTGTTGTGCGCACTGGTTAACAAACGCCGGTTTTCGTTCACTTCGCTAACTCAGTCAGCGCATCCTGTGACTCATGTTCATGTTCGCGAACATATTAGAGTATCGTGTTACTCAAACACCTCCACCCCCCCCACCCCGCCCCAATGGCTAATGATCACTTCCATATTCATGGACATATCAGCGCAACCTGTGACTTAAATACCCCCCCCCCACTTCACCACTAATAATCACCCACCCCCCTTTCTAATTATCACATTTATTATATTCGTCGATGTTCATGTTGGTTCAAGGCGTTCTCGAAGATGCCCCTTGGAGAAGCATGCTTTCCTGAAAAACTTTCCCCATTTCTTTCCCTCCTACAAGACGCGCAGCGCCGTTGCTGCTGTCTGAAGTCTGGGTAATGATATATAGATTGATTGTTACTCGAACATAGAATGGCAGATTGTTACGCATTCAGAACAAGAAGAGATCATAACTAAAGAAAATAAGTGAAGTTGATGGTGCCCCTCAAGTAAATATTAAGGAAAATTGGAAATTAGCCAACAGCGAAAATCATACACAAGAAATAACGTACAAGAAATAACGTAGTTCAGTAAGCCACCTTTATACACTTTACGTTTCGTCGGAGTGGCATGACCCGGATTCGAACCAGCTACCCAGTTCGCCCCCAGATCACTTGCATAGCGCCTTAATCGCTATGGCCACATCCTCCACTGGCTCCACATCCTCCACAGCCAGTAGAGGATGTGGCCATAGCGATTAAGGTGCTATGCAAGTGAT